>OY992878.1:5911137-6031137 GCA_963921405.1 Cepaea hortensis
AATGTAACTCTTTGTGGCAGATGGTACCAGGGCATTCTTGTGAGGTGGCCAAACCATTCAATCTGGTTTTTAAATGAATGGCGTAACATTCTTCAGATCTAGTCATCCTCTACTGTCCTCGTTCCTGATTGCTGCAAGTATACCTAATTCTGTTACCCGTTACCAATGCTGTCCCTAGCCAACCGTCGTAGTCCCTGGATGCTGATCGTACCAATCACATTCTGGGTGTGAACACATATTCGATTGCTCATACTTGCTGGTATCACAATAAAATCTAAACTCAAGAATCTATAAATATGTAGGTTTATCTATCTTTTTTAAATGTCTACAAATTCCAGAGTCCATATATGGTCTTTAAAACTAGCCCCTGTCAATCGTGAATGCTCCAACTACTGGGCGCCTGACACCGACAGATCCGCTTGCTCTTTACTCCGCACTCCAGCATCATCCAAAAAACATACTCGTGTAAGTCTTCCTCAGACAGAAGTGTCTATCTTAGCATCTACTCCTGCTACATATGTCCATTAGTACTGCCCAAGAATCAACTAATACTATTATTCTACTGACTCCAGTACCCGATAGACATCCCAAGGCCGCAGTGATAACAGCCATCCCTAATTTCATAATTGAGAGCGTAGACCTAGTCTCCATTCTGCTTAGCAACAATCTTCCTTCTGACCAGCTAAGAATCGACATCCAGTCTCCCTACGTTGCCAAGAACCATACATGTATGCTATCGCGCTATCTGCGGCTGCGTTGTCTTGTGTCAGTTGTGGACATCCAACTGGGCAACCCATTACACCACTAGCTAGACTCCACGCCCCGTATGACGATCAGTTGGTGGAATCAGTTTGTGTGTCTGCCGCTGTCAATCAGTTGCTCTTCCCTGAGTATCTGCTTGGCTGTGGTAGCCTGCCCAGTTGTATCTTCTGTTTGCGCCATCCAAGTTTCCTTTGAGATCATCGGTTACTTTGCAGTGGCTGTCTGTCATACCTGGTAACTAGCAAATAGGATATGTGCCAGTGCAAAGCTAGACTTCACCGGTATAAGACCCTTATTGACCTCACTATTCTTATCTGGTTATGTCTGTACAACGCAATTTAGTTTGCAGTTATCTATTCTTGGGCCGTTAGTTTTATTTTTCCTCATCATTGTGAAGCACATTTTTAATTGTCCAGTAATTTATAATTTACAATTAGAAAACAATGGAAAAATCAACGGTGGCTCTGAAAGATATAGTTTTATAGAAGACTACTGACCAATTTTGTGTACAGCCAAACTCAGCAATCTGGACATTTTGATATAGGCAAAATCGCAAGACAACTTATCACAAACACCAGAAAGTGGCAGTTTTCATTTGTTGCTCACATTATGAGAAAACAAAAACTGGAGCAAATTGTGACAATTAGAAACATTTCTGGGGAGAGAGATACAGGAAGACATCGTCATCAAGTGCCCCGCCGGCTGGCGTAGGCGTTCATGTCTCTCCACAGATCTCGGCCTTTTGTGTTATGGAGCAACTCTGCTGATGATATTCCTCCATGCCACCGTCCCAATCCAGCCAGCATCATTTCCCTTGGTCGGCCTCTGCTTCTTTTACCCTTGATCTTTACAGTCGTCACGATGTTCTCCGATGCCTTTCTTCTCATCACGTGACCAAATAAAACTGTTTGTCATGAAATATTGGGAAGATAATGTAGTGGTTTCTCATTTCCTTCCAGATCCACGTGGGGGACCTTGACCTCTGACTTTGATACACATTGTCGACTGTCAGGACAAGTGAGTGCCCTGCTCTGTTCAGCAGCAGAGTTGTCCACTTATCCCGGTGGATCCTCGGTCACCAGGGTTGTGTTCGCCACACCCTGGTGTGTTTCCCATCCTCTACCACTGGGGGATGCAGTTGGGATTTCCCCTTCCTAAAGTTGTGGTCTATGATGGCCAAAACTCTCCAGTACTTTTAGAGGAAGGCAGCGAGAAACAATTCTTGACAGTCTTGCGGCATGGCAAGAATTAGGTCTGTAGTTATTTAGAACATGTGGCCAAGTGGTTATGACGCCTGCTTAGCGCCCCGAAGATTGTGGGTTCGATTCTGGACTCCGTCGTTCGGAATACGAGTGCAATGTCCCCGGAGAAAACTGGGGGAGGGATCTTCGCTGGAGCTCGGGATGACGAGCTTTGTACGACGCAGGACTCCCTGCGGACAGAGACCGGGTCATTTGGGATCAAGCTCGGTGCAATAAAGTCTATCATTTAACCTTTAAATTCTTTGTTTGTCAATGAATATGATGTCTAACATACCTCCCACTACCTACTCCCCACCCCCACTTATCATCTCCCAGGTGAGACTTGCTTTTCTAATTATGGCACTGCTTGGACTGCCGAAGATCGTCATCTTCCGGGAGACCGTCATGTCCTACATCTACTTGGTGCTGCTGGTCATGATGTTCGGCTTTATGTGGATAGATCTGCTGGTCATCCGGTATCTGAAGTCTCGCTTTGGGGAGGCCCTGCGAAAAATGTGCACCAAATGCCTGTGTCGTTGTCTCCCGCAATACTTGCTCAACGCGAAAAACACTTCTGGTATGTATTTGCGATTTTCGTTTATTTAATTTATTATCTCACATGTCGTATACCTTCTTCCTTTGTACAACTCCCCCCCCCCCCCCCCCGCCCTGCCTCAATTTTTTCTTTCTTTTTTCTTTTTTCTTTCCTGTATGTCTTTTTATTTTCCATTTTGCACCACAAGATATTTTATTTTGAATAAATGTAATCAAATATAATCATCGATATCAAGTCTTTCAGTATTTTACTTTCTTTACTCTTTATCCCACGCCCAGCCTTCCTATCCCCTACAGCTTCCTACATTGCCGCTCAACCAACCCACACCCACCATTCCTATCTCTTACAGCTCCCTACATGGTCGCTTTACCAACCCACACCCACCATTCCTATCTCTTACAGTTCCCTACATTGCCGCTCAACCAACCCACGCCCAGCCGCCCTATCTCCCACAGCTCCCTACATTGCCTCTCAACCAACCTACACCCAGCCGCCCTATCTCTCGCTATCCCCTACAGCTCCCTACATTGCCTCTCAACCAACCCACACCCAGCCGCCCTATCTCTCGCTATCTCATAAGCTCCCTACATGGTCGCTCAACCAACCCACACCCAGCAGCCCTATCTCATACAGCTCCCTACATGGTCGCTCAACCAACCCACACCCAGCCGCCCTAACTCTCGCTATCTCATACAGCTCCCTACATAACCGTCCAACCAACCCACACCCAGCCACCCTATCTCTCGCTATATGTTACAGCTCCCTACATTACCGCCAAACACACACCCATCAGCCCTTTCTCCAACAGCTCCCTACGTTGCCGCTCAACCAATCCACACCCAGCCGCCCCATCTCCTACCTTATTCTCTTTATTGATCGTGAGTCTCAGAGAACAGTCTTGTTTGTTACTGTCCCAACTTAACTTCGCTCCTCTCATCTTTCTCTTGATTGTGAACATATTTCAAGTTTAAATGTCAACTTACCCAACACAAAGAATCAACAGATGTTAGTTTCCAATGTGAACAAACTCCAGGACAATAACAATACAAGATGTCTGGTCTCTGGACCATTAGTCCCTCTTTGTGAAGGAGTATTCACTCTGTCTTGACTTGTCTGCCACTGGAATCAGATGGACTCAGGCTTGAGAGTGTGGTCGAAGAATTGCGCAACTCTTCCTCACATTAATCCAATTCATCGCGCAAGTCATTCTTCACCCAACTTACCCCACTGGATGAAATGAATGGTCATTATAATTCTTAATGCACAACTACCACTCTGTATGACTGTCGCTCTAGCATGTAGAACTTGACAACTTCAACAAGTCTTCTCTCCATTAAAACTTGGCTATTGCTTCCTCTTGTTAAATTCACTCTCTCAAGCTCCTGGGGGAGCATTCTATGTATAGCGGCCACGGGAGGTCTCCTTGAGTTGGTTCCATGCCTCCCCCTATATCCTGGCCATGTTTCGTGTATTTAAAGTTCTGTTGGATGTCCATGTTCCCCTTCTTCTTCCCTTCATCATCATATGTCAGAGGTTCTAATATTTCCTCCTAATTTAGTTAGTCTTTCCTGGTTGTTTCACTCAAGCCTGCGGTCCCTGAAGTTTATGAATGGCCGGAATACATGTGCGCTCTAGCGACTGGTGTGCTGGAGATAGGCGGTCATTTGTTGCACATAATCTATTGAATACAACCTGGACACTTCCGGAAAGCACTAAGCATTATAATACACGTGTTTGGCGTGGCTGAGAGGTTGACATGTCCGTATCAGGCTCAGAATGTCCCGGGTTCGATCCCTGCATGGGGCTGGAGATGTTACCAACAACCGTTGCCGTCTAATGATATCACACGCCCTCTCCCCCAGATCCGTTGGGTAGTGAGATCGATCCCTAGCGTTCTCGGGAAAAAAGGTGAAAAATAAGAGCGTCCCCCCCCCCCTTCCGTTGTTAATTTTTTTTGCAAGTTGTGCACGTAAAAAACCACCTGGCAGTTGGAAATCGAAAACAATTAGTACAGGCATTTGATGCAGCTTAATGGCAACATCCGAAGCAGAATTACAAGAACACATGAATAGTCTAAACGAAGTGTGTAAGGAATATAACATGAAAACTAGCACCAGTAAAACAGAGGTAATGGCTATCACCAAAGAAGAAAACACAACAAAGATTCATCTAAAAGAACACCCACTAAAACAAGTAAAGAGCTTCAAGTACTTAGGAAGTATACTATAATCAAATGGCAAATCAGAAGACGAGATCGAAAATAGATGCAATAAGGCAAACCAACTCATTGGGAAAATGGCACCAATACTAAAGAATAAACACATATAAATAGTTATTAAGAAAACACTCTACAACACAATCTTCCTACCAACTCTATGCTATCAATGCCAAACCTGGACGAGGACAGAAAAAGAGAACAGAAATATCACAACAGAGATTAGATTCCTGAGAATAATACTCAATGTATCAAGAAGAGATCAGATCAGAAATGAAGAAATCAGGACTAAGGTTGGGGTTATAGCAGCGCTAGATTTTATCAGAAGGCAGCAAGTTAAATGGTTTGGCCATGTAACTAGATTACCAACTTACAGTATACCACAAACAATGATGTACAGAGATGATGAGATGAGATTTGATGCCGCTGAAGATGATGTTTGTGTTTTCTGCTCTTGCCAGGTGAGCCTCAAGTGCAGGATCCTAAATTGCTCTTGCCTGGTGTGCCTCAAGTGCAGGATCCACAAGACCCTGGGATTCCAGTGTCAAATCAGGTGGCCTCAAGTCCCGTTCAACTGGCCAGAAAAAACCCGCCAAGGACCTGCAAGAGAGCCACCAAATACTGACCGGTCCAGGTTGGTGCCCGAGGAAACAGCCAACGGTGGGAGCCGACATCAAACACGCTGCAGCCGCTTGTTGGTGCCACGTCTGTCTTCTTTCAAGTGATAAACTGGAGATTACAATTACAGTCACATTAACTCCTTATTTCCTAATCTACTTAGCGCCTCAGTTATCGACGATTTTCTAACTTAACTGATGTCTCATCGATGTCTTTTCACGGGTGCACTGTTTTACGATAATTCTTTACATTTTGTTATAGTATATTTTCATCTACAAAGAATGCAACTTGTAATATAGCGTTGTTCGTTTTACACTGAATATGTTTATTCATGATTGTTATGGTAATCACGGGAAATATACTTTTTGAGCTATATATTTCAGTGTCGTTTCTCTTGTTAACTTGTTTGTTTGCTGACGCACCAACACTGTTTCATCCTCATACCTTCAGCTATGTTGACGAATGCCTTCGAAAACAATGACATTGGAATAGACATCAACTACCGCATGGATTGAAAGTTGTTCAATCGCATAAGGCTGAAAGCTAAAACCAAAACTACCAGCTACACCGTCAGAGAGCTGCTGTTTGTGGATGATTGTGCTATATAAGCCAACTCAGAGGCGGACATGCAACACAATGTTTCAGCTTTCTCACATGCCTGTGCCAACTTTGGTCTCAATATCAACTTGGAAAAGACTGTAGTTATGTACCAGCCAGCTCCAGGGAATAATCACACACTGTGCCGAATATAAAGATGAATGGTCATAGACTAAGTGTTGTGGACAAATTCACCTATCTTGGCAGCACTGTGCCACAAGCTGCCACAATTGATGACGAAGTGAATGCAAGAATCTCCAGGGCCAGTGCGGCCTTTGGCAGACTACAAGAATGTATGGGGCAGAAATGGAATAAGCCTGCAAACAAAGCTGAAAGTCTACAAATCAGTTGTATTATCCACACTGCTATATGTTTGTGAAACCTGGACTGTTTATCAGCGACACGCTAGGAAATTAAACCACTTTCACACAGCCTGCCTTAGGAAGCAATTGAAGATTAAATGGGAAGACAAGATCCCAGATACTGAAGTTCTAGAAAGAGCGTCCATGCCCAGTATCCATAGTCCTCTTCTTCTTCAGCGTTCCGAGCCATTGAGGTTCTTTGCTGCAGACACAATCCGTCTCCATTCGTCTCTCTGGTTGACCTTCTCTTGCCAGTCGTTGATTCCAAGTGCTTGCAGGTCTGTATATATATTATCTCTCCACCGTCTTCTTGGTCTACCTCGGGGTCTACGGTCATTTATTTTTTGAGTGTAAGCGAGTTTTGTTTCCTTATTATCTTCCATCCTTTCTATATGCCCCAGCCATTGTTGTCTATTAGCCTTCATGATACCAGTGATTAGCGGGGACTAAACAGATTTACTGTGAAAAATCAGATTGGCATGCCAGATCAGAGGCTCCCCAAACAATTTTTTTTACGGCGAGCTGCGTTGTGATAAACGCTCCCGAGATCGCCAGAGGAAACGCTTTAAAGACACTGAAAATCTCACTGAAAGCTTTTGAAATTCATCATGACACCTGGGAGACTGCAGCCAAAGTCCGAAATTCGTGGCGTACATGTGTACGCAAGGGTGCAGTCACTTGTGAAGCAACCAGGACTGCAAGAGCTGTGAAGAAAAGGTTGGACAGAAAAACCACTGCAGGAGATTCTTCTCATGGAACGTCAAGCATTCTTTGACCACATTGCCAAAGAACATTTCGAGCCAAAATAGGCCTTATCAGCCATATTAGAACTCACGGCTCTATACTTTCAACCCCGCCTGGATGAAATGAATGGTCATGATCATTCTTGATGGACAAAAAAAACAACAACAGACACACACATACTCAATCACAAACATATATATATATATACAATTAGTATAATGAGTCACATCACAAAGATTTTGTTACGAATTATCATGCAAAGAGTGAGGAAGAAAATACAACCTGAAATAGGGGAAGAACAATGTGGTTTTGTAGAAGGAAAGGGTACAGTAAATGCTGTGTATATGCTGCGAACAGTTATTGAACGTGCTTTAGAAGTAAACAAGGATATACATCTTTGCTTTATTGACTACACAAAGGCTTTTGATAGAGTAAGACATGTCAACATTGTGGATATGCTTGCAGATCTACAAATTGATGGGAAAGACATTAGACTTATAAAAAACATATATTGGAAACAACAAGCTGCCATAAGAATTGATAATGAAGTAGGACAATACCAACCTATTAAGAGAGGTGTTAGGCAGGGATGTGTAATGTCTCCAGATCTTTTTTCCTTATACAGTGAAAATATTTTCAGAAATGTAGAAGACCTAAATGGAATCAGCATTGGAGGACGAAACATAAATAACATTAGATATGCAGATGATACAGTATTGATTGCAGACAATGCACAGGATCTGCAACAATTAGTAGACGCTGTGGTTGTACACAGTGAGCAGCTGGGGTTGGAATTAAATTGTAGGAAGACACAGGTTATGGTCGTCACTAGGAAGAACGAAGTACCACAATGTAATATACAAGTAAATGGGAATATTCTTCAACAAGTGAATCGGTTCAATTATCTCGGAACAGTCATAACATCTGATGGCAGATGCCTTGAAGAGATTAGAACAAGAATCGCCATTGCGAAAGTAGCCTTTAGCAAGATGAAAAACATTCTGACCAATAAATTGATGTCAATTGAAACGAGAAAAAGAGTGTTGAGGGGATACATAGAGCCTGTTCTTTTGTATGGATGTGAAACTTGGACAATGTGCAGTCAAGCTGAAAAACATCTGATGGCTGCAGAAATGTGGTTTCTGAGGAAAATGCAAAGAATACCATGGACAGATAGAAAAACCAATGACCAAGTACTACAAGAGACAAATGAAAATCGTAGATTGATTAGAGAAATTAGACGTAGACAGTCAAAATTTTTTGGACATGTTATGAGAAGAAATGGACTGGAGAACTTGGTGACAGCTGGCAAGATCGAGGGGAACAGACCAAGAGGAAGACCGAGAGGAAAATACCTGGATGGCTTGGCCACATGGCATGGACGAGACAGGAACACTGAGCTGATCCACGACTCTGGTGATCGAGTGAAATGGCGAATCATGACCGCCCACGCTTTCCGGCATGGCACATGATTGATTGATTGATTGATATATATATATATATATATATATATATATATATATATATATATAAAGTTTGATAATCAAGTTTGATGGTGCAAAATCTGAAGAGTTTGAAATCAAGAGTGGAGTTAAGCAAGGTTGTGTACTAGCTCTTACCCTCTTTGTAATATACTTTTCACTTCTACTGAAATATGCCTTTCGTGATCAGGATGGTGGTATATACATTCACTCACGCTCAGATGGCGGCCTCTACAATGCTCAGAGATTGAAGGCCAAGACTAAAATTAGGAGGGTACTGATCAGAGAGTTGCTATTTGCAGATGATGCTGCAGTTACGACCCACTCTGAGGAAGAATTGCAATGTCTACTATCTGCATTCTCCAATGCTTGTTCTGAATTTGGTTTAACATTTAGCAAAAAGAAGACACAGATTATGTCACAAGGTGCACGTGGGGTACTATCAATCTTTATTGACGACGCCGAACTAGAGATGGTAGACCATTTTACATATTTAGGATCAGTGGTAAATAGCAAATTATCCCTAGATCAGGAAATCAACATCCGGATTGGTAAGGCAGAAACAACAATGAACAGGTTAAGAAAAAGAGTCTGGGAGAACAGGAAGCTTACGGCAAAAACAAAAGTCCTTGTCTACAAAGCCTGTGTCCTTAGTACTCTTCTTTATGGCAGTAAAACCTGGACAACTTACTCACACCAAGAGAAACGTTTAAACAGCTTTCATATGCGGTGTCTGCGAAGAATTCTTGGTATTAAAGTGGCAAGACAAAATCACAAATACTGAAGTATTGGAAAGATCATGTTGTGTGGCGCTTTATTCCATGCTCAGTCTTCGTAGACTTAGATGGATAGGACATCTTAGGAGGATGGAGGATGGTAGAATACCAAAGGACATCTTTTTTGGTGAATTACATATGGGTAAGAGATCTCAGAGTCGGCCTCTACTACGATACAAAGATATGTGCAAGCAGGACATGATTGATACAGGCATTGATAATGCACATTGGGAGTAAGTCGCAGCTGAACGTGTTGCATGGAGGGCAACGATCAGAAATGGAATAAAGTCAAAGACAAAGGAGAAAATTATTTCAGATAGGTCACACACCGAGCGTGTGAGACGTAAGATGGTGCATGATGGTGGAAATGACCACGTGTTCTCATGCACCCACTGTGAACAAACATTTACAGCACGAATTGGCCTTATCATTCACATTCGCTACTTCCATAGGTAAAAGTTATTATGCCTTCAGCACACCATAATATCCATGATGTGCTACAGTACCACAAAGAATCTGCAAGGTGGGTGCCACCGCAGCTTATTCCAGAATTGAAACACATTACAGCTTGTCAAGAACTTTTATAGTGATTTGAAACAGTAGCTTATGGTTTCCTATCAAGAATTGTTATTGGAGATGAAACCTGGGTTCACTACCACGAGCCGGAAACGAAGAGAGCGAGCAAGGAATAGCGCCATCCCTCCTCACCGAAACCAAAGAAGTTTCGCACGCAGCCATCTGTAGGGAAGGTTATGCTAACTCTTTTGGGGGATGAACGAGGCGTTATTTTAGAGCACTACATACCAAGAGGGAAAACTGTCACCAGTGATACGTATATAGATCTTCTCAGGAATCGTCTTCGACACGCAATCACATCCAAACCACGTGGACTTTGAGTAAAGGAGTCCCTTTGCAACATGACGTTACTCGCCCCATATTACTCATGCAAAGGTTGAAACCATCGAAGACCTCCACTTTCAGTGTGTAACCACATTCCCCATACTCGCCAGAACTTGTTTGCACATCCTTTACAGAACATCGCTGTCAACATCAGCATCTTTCAGCAGATTGTTGATTTCTTGGCAAGATTACGCTCAGTAGTTTGCCATTGCTTTCTGAGCGACCGGCTCACATACCCCGTAAGTTACCGACTCGGTAAGAACCGCTACCGATTCTCGCCGTCGTCACGTTACTCACGAGAATATACGGCATTACGGAGAAAGTCGCTAACCTCTAGGCCAGGGAGTTCGGTTAGGCCAGAATTAGTCGCAAGTTATTTCCGCTTGTTCGGACAACTCAAAGATTCATTGGGAGGAAAGACTTTTTGGTCCGATGAAGAGGTACAGCAAGTGGTGCATGAATGGTTACACGCCCGACCAAGAGCATTTTGTTCTACAGGAATCCAAGCACTCTATCGGCGCTCCAGGACTTGCATTGAACGCACTGGCGACTTCATCGAAAAATGATACATTTGTTCTTTATTTTTTCAGAATATATTCACCCCCCCCCCCCCCCCCAAAAAAAAAAAAAAAAAAAAAAACATAAGGTTTTCATGTGAAGCCCCCTAGTATTTATGTTTAAACCATTTCCTTTGTTTAGAATTTGTACTTGGTTGACTAAATATTGAAGACTCTAGTATATTACTACCATGTAGTACATTTAATGTAGTGGTGGTATTTTTTCATTCATTCATTCATTCATTCATTCATTCAGTCAGTCAGTCAGTCTGTCAGTCAGTCAGTCAGTAGTATGTCCTTTGCAGAACGTCCCTCCCATAACAACTGTCCGGAAAACCTCTCAATCATAAGCAAGATGTACTGCGTCCGACACCCCATCTGGAGGTCATCCGCCACATCCTGCACCCGTCTTCTCATCGGTCCTCCTCTTCCTCTCTTCTCAGGCATATACCCCTCCATTATTGTTCTCTCTAAACTTTCATGACATTTTAAGTGACCAAAATATTTCAATTTTCTTTGTTTTATCGTCTTTAATAGCCAACCTTCTTCAATGTTCATCTCTTGAAGTATGGATGCATGTGTTCTTTTCTTTATCCAAGAAATTCTTAGAACCCGTCTTTAACATGTATATTCAAATGCATATATATATATATATATACACTAGCTGACCCGGCCCGGCTTCGCCCAGCTCTGGTGGGAGCATCTCATTTAATTCATATAAGTAGTCATATAAGCTGCCGTTCCCGTTCCTGTCTGTCTGTCTGTCTGTCTGTCTGTCTGTCTGTCTGTCTGTCTGACCCTGCCCGGCATCGCCTGGCTCCTGGTGTGGAGCATCTCATTTAATTCATATAAGTAGTCATATAAGCTCCCGTTCCCGTTCCCGACTATCTATCTGTCTGTCTGCCTATCTGTCTGTCTGTCTGTCTGTCTGACCCGGCCCGGCTTTGCCCAGCCCCTGATGGGGAGCATCTCATTTAATTGATATTAAGTTCCCGTTCCCGACTGTCTGTCTGTCTGACTGTCTGTCTGTCTGTTTACCTATCCTTCCTCCTCCACCCTCTTCCTCCTCCCTCCTCCTACTCCTCCTTTTTCTTCTTCTTCTGCTGCTGCTGCCGCCGCTCCATTTACCCAAGTTAATTGTTGGGGGAAGAGGGAGGAGGAGGGATGTGGAGGGAGGAGGATGAGGGAGGAGGAGAGAGGAGGAGGAGGAGGGAGGAGGTGGAGGGAGAAGAAAGAGGGAGGAGGAGGAAGGAGGAAGAGGGAGAAGGAGGAGGGAGGGGGAGGAGGAGGAGGGAGGAGGAGGAAGAGGGAGGAGGAGGAGGGATGTGGAGGGAGGAGGAGGAGGGAGGAGGAGAGAGGAGGAGGAGGGAGGAAGAGAAGGGAGGAGGAGGGAGGCGGAGAGGGAGGAGGGAGGCGGAGAGGGAGGAGGAGGGGGAGGGAGGAGGAGGGAGAAGGAGGAGGGAGGAGGAGGGAGGAGCAAGAGGGAGAAGGAGGAGGGAGAAGGAGGTGGGAGGAGGGAGGAGGAGGAGGAGGATGATGAGGAGGGAGGAGGAGTAAGAGGGAGGAGGAGGGATGTGGAGGGAGAAGGAGAGAGGAGGGATGAGGAGGAGAGGGAGGAGGAGGGGAGAAGGGAGGAGGAGGGAGGAGGAGGAGGGAGGGGGAGGAGAAGGAGAAGGAGGGATGAGGGGAGGAGAGAGGAGGAGGAGGGAGGAGGAGGAGAAGGGAGGAGGAAGGAAGAGGAGTGATTAGGAGGAGGGAGGAGGGCGAGGAGGAGGAGGAAGATGGAGGAGGAGGGAGGATGAGGAGGAAGGAGGAGGAATGTCCTTCCACACACCATCCATTATTTTTAATGAAAACTTTTTTTAATCACCTGCATGAGGGAGGAGGAGGGAGGAGGAAGAGAGAGTAGGAGGAGGAGGGAGGAGGAGGGGAGGAGGAGGGGAGGAAGAGGAGGGAGGAGGAAGAGGGAGGAAGAGGGAGGAGGAGGAGGGAAGAGGAGGAGGGAAGAGGAGGAGGGAGGAGGAGGGAGGAGGAGGAAAGATGAGGGGGAGGAGGGAGGAGGAGGGAGGAGGAGGAGAAGGAGGGAGGAGGAGGAGAAGGAGGGAGGAGGAGGAGGAGGGAGAAGGAGGAGGGGGAAGAGGGAGGAGGGGGAGGGAGGAGGAGGAGGGGGAGGAGGAGTAGGGGGAAGAGGGAGGAGGAGGAGGGAGGGAGAGGAGGGAGGAGGAGGGAGGAGAAGAGGAGGACTGAGGAGGAGGAAGTAGGAGGAGGAGGGAGGAAGAGGGAGGAAGAGGGAGAAGGAGGAGGGAGAAGGAGGAAAGAGGAGGAGGAGGAAGGAAGAGGAAGGAGGAGGATGAGGAGGGAGGAGGAGGAGGGAGGATGAGGAGGGAGGAGGAGGGAGGAGGAGGGAGGGGGAGGGAGGGGGAGGGAGGAGGAAGGAGGAGGAGGGAGGAAGAGGAGGAGAAGGGGGAGGAAGGAAGAGGCGTGATTAGGAGGGAGGAGGTAAGAGGAGGAGGAAGAGGGAGGAGGAGGCGAGGGAGGAGGAGGAAGAGGAGGTAGAGGGAGGAGGGGGATGGGGAAGAGGAAGAGGGTAGGAGGAGGAGGAGGATGGAAGAGGAGGAGGAGGATTATAACGCATATGCCTGTAGATAACTGCAGCGAAAAGGTGGGTCTGTCTATCTATCTGACCCGGCGTGGCTTCGCCCAGCTCCTGGCGAGGAGGGTCTCATTAAATTCATACAACAAAAAAAGTTACTTAAAGAATGTCCTTCCACACACCATCCATTATTTTTAATGAAAACTGCTTCTAATCACCTGCATGACTGTAGATAACTTCTTAAGCACAAAAAGATGAGTTACAATGTTATGCATTATGCATTATTTTTATGAAAACTTTGAAAATGCCTTAAAGATTATATCATTATTTATTATAACCCATATGCCGGTAAATAACTATAGACAAAGAGGTTATAAATCTTTGAAAACGATGCAACAATATGACTATAAGGTATACAGAAAAGTTATTAAAAGTTATGCCCCTTTAAATAACTTTTCTAGAGTTAAGTCTCCTCGCTATATAGAAATTATAATGTAAAATGGAAAATTAAATAATATTAAGTAAGCAGCCAATTTCACACTAAAAAAGTATCACAGTTGGCTGCGCTGGAATGAAAGGAAGGCGTGTAGAAAATTTCATCTCAATCGGATGGATTGTTCGCGAACGCATAAAGGACATACACACACACATTGCCTTTTATATATAAGACTAGCTGACCCGGCCCGGCTTCGCCCATACCCTGGTGGGGAGCATCTCATTTAATTCATATAAGTAGTCATATAAGTTCTCGTTCCCGTTACCGACTGTCTGTCTGTCTGTCTGTCTGTCTGTCTGTCTGACCCGGCCCGGCATCGCCCAGCTCCTGGTGTGGAGCATCTCATTTAATTCATATAAGTAGTCATATAAGCTCCCGTTCCCGTTCCCGAATATCTATCTGTCTGTCTGTCTGTCTGTCTATCTGTCTGTCTGACCCGGCCCAGCTTCGCCCAGCCACTGATGGTGAGCATCTCATTTAATTCATATAAGTAGTTATATAAGTTCCCGTTCCCGACTGTCTGTCTGTCTGTTTGTCTGTCCCTCCCTCTCTGTCTGTCTGTCTGTCTGCCTGCCTGTCTGTCTAATCATTTATTGGTTGCAGTTAGAACAACCTTAGATAAACGAAGACCAACTTACAAAAAGCATTAGAAAGAGCACTTGAAAGATCTTTACATCTTCCCCAACAATTAACTTGGGTAAATGGAGCGGCGGCAGCAGCAGCAGCAGAAGAATAAAAAGGAGGAGTAGGAGCTGGGAGGAGGAAGAGGGAGGTGGAGGAGGGAGGAGGAAGGAGGAGGAGGGAGGAAGAGATAGGCGGAGAGAGGAGGAGGGAAGAGGAGGGAGGAGGAGGAGTAGGGAGGAATAGGAGGGATGAGGAGGGATTAGGAGGAGGAGAGAGGAGGAGGAAGGAGGAGGAGGGAGGAGGAAGGAGGAGGAGGGAGGAGGAGGAAGGAGGAGGAGGGAGGAGGAGGAGGGAGGAGGAGGGAGGAAGAGGAGGGAGGAGGAGGAAGAGGGAGGAGGAGGAAGAGGGAGGAGGAGGGAGGAGGAAGGAGGAGGAGGAAGAGGGAGAAGGAGGGAGGAGAAGAACACAGGAGGAGGAGGGGGAGGAGGAGAGGGAGGAGGGAGATGGAGGAGGAGGAGAGAGGAGGAGGAGGGAGGAGGCAGAGGGAAAAGGAGGGAGGAGGAGGGAGGAGGAAGAAGGAGAAGGAGGAGGGAGAAGGAGGAGGGAGAAGGAGGAGGGAGGAGAAAGAGGGGGAGGAGGAGGGAGGAGGAGGGATGAGTGGGAGGACGTAGGAGGAGGGAGTAGGAGGAGAGAGGAGGAGGAAGGAAGAGGCGTGATTATGAGGAGGGAGGAGGGCGAGGAGGTAGGAGGAGGAAGAGGGAGGAGGAAGGAGGAGGAGGAAGGAGGAGGAAGAGGGAGGAGGAGAGAGGAGGAGGATGGAGGAGGGAGAGGGAGGAGGGGGAGGGAAAGAGGAAGAGGGTAGGAGGAGGAGGACGGGAGAGGAGGAGGATTATAACGCACATGCCTGTAGATAACTGCAGTGAAAAGGTGGGTCTGTCTATCTATCTGACCCGGCGTGGCTTCGCCCAGCTCCTGGCGTGTAGCGTCTCATTAAATTCATACAACAAAAAAAAAGTAACTTAAATGAATGTCCTTCCACACACCATCCATTATTTTGAATGAAAACTGTCTTTAATCACCTACATGACTGTAGATAACTTCTTAAGCATAAAAAGATGAGTTACAATGTTATGCATTATGCATTATTTTTATGAAAACTTTGAAAATGCCTTTAAGATTGTATCATTATTTATTATAACTCATATGCCTGTACATAACTATAGACAAAGAGTTTATAAATCTTTGAAAACGATGCAACAATATGACTATAAGTTATACAGAAAAGTTATTAAAAGTTATGCCCCTTGGAATAACTTTTCTAGAGTTAAGTCCCCTCGCTATATTGAAATTATAATGAAAAATGAAATATTAAATAATATTAAGTAAGCAGCCGATTTTACACTAAAAAATATCACAGTTGGCAGCGCGGGAATGCGAGGAAGACGTGTAGACAATTTCATCTCAATCGGATGGACCGTTCGCGAACGCATAAAGGACATACACACACATTCTTTTTTATATATGCGCTGTTCAGCTTGTTTAGTACGTGTCCAGGTCTCACAGGCGTATGTTACAATAGGGAAGATGCATGCTCTTAAATATCTAATTTTTGTATTCTATCTGTCGCACACCATAATTTATTCATTTGATTTAGTCTTTGAAGAGCAGTAGCTATTCGTCTTTTAATTTCTTTCATTTTGTCACCATTGTAGGTAATACGAATGAACGAACGAATGAACGAACAATCTTTATTTTCAAAGGGTTAAGAATTGGGCACGCAGGCCCGTCTGACATTCTGCCCTTCTTCTCTAATTCCTCTCATACATTATTTTATTCAACATCACCTATGAAGCTAATCTTACACAACAAAAGAGCAATAAGCATTAATACACATACAAAATAATCAATAATACATGACTCACTGTGGCAATGTTTTAAAATATATTTCTAACATATATTTCTTTCTCCATAGTAGTTTTGTCTATATGCGTTATCTTTGTCTTTGCCATGTTAAGATATAGGTTGTGGTTTTCACTATTCCTTCGGGTTGACGTTATTAAATTGTCTATAGCATTCTGTGATGTGGATAGTAATACTGTATCATCAGCATATGGAATCTCTGGAATTTCATGACCACCGATATTTAGGGCATCATATTGCTCCCTGGTTATATTATCTCTAACATTTATCATTATAATTTCGACGTACAGGTTAAACAAATAGGGGGACAGCACACATCCCTGACAGACTCCTTGCTTGATGTCAAACCAATCTGTTGTCTCGCCATTTATTTTAACCACCGCTTGTTGGTCCAGAGATACCATTTTTATGATTTGTACTACATGTGATGGAAAGCCCATATCCCTCATGATTCCTCAAAGTTCCTGATGCTATACACAGTGAAATAAATGCCTTTGAATAATTCATAATGCATGAACATAGGTTTAGATTAAATTGTCTGCACTTCTCTATTATTAAACGCATATTGAGAATGTGATCTCTTGTTCCTCTTCCTTGTCTAAATCCAGCTTGAACCACGTTAATTTCTTCTTCCATTTTCTTACGAAGTCTTCCCATTATGATGTTTAGTATAATTTTACTTGCAATGCTGATCAGGGCAACTATTATAGTTGGTGCATAATTTCAGGTTGCCCATTTTTGTTATTGCAATGAAGATAGTTCTCTTCCAATATTTTGGCCATATACCATATTTCCATATCTTTTTACATAATACGTGATAGATGTGCATGCTTTCTTCTCCTCCCGCTTTAATTAGTTCAGCTGGTGTCTCATCACATCCAGGTGATTTACCTTTCTTCAGGCTCTTTATTACCAATGCAATTTCATCACCAGGTTCTGTCTCTGTTGTCATTGGTTCTTGTATTTCATACACATCCTCACAGTCATTCATATCATAATTCCACTGCAGTATTCCTGCCATCTTTCTAGAATTTATCTAGATTCTTTTATGGTATTTCCCAACTTGTCACAGATAACATTTAATTGAGGTTGAACATTTCTTGTCAATAACTTCAATTCTTTGAACATTTAATAATATCTTCCATTCTTATGATACTGTTCTATTTTAATACAACAATCTTGTATAAACTGGTGTTTGTCCTTTCTTGTGTTCTGTTTTATTTCTCGTGTTAAACATTTATACTTCATCCCACTGCTATTGGTTTATCCTCCTTTCGCTTTCAGTTCCCTTCGTTGTTTTCTTAATTCTAACGTGTCTGATGTAATCCATGGCTTATGTTGCTTAGTCTTGGTCGAAATTAAATCTTTGACAGCTGTTATCAAGATATATCTAGCTTGTACTGCCAGTTCGTTAGGTGTCATTTCTTCCTGTACAGACATCAAGACCCCGAAATGATTCTACGTTGTATACATCTGGTATTTTTGTGAGATCAAAAAGAAGTGGCCTTGGCCTCGGGTAAGCTTTTTAAGTTTTACTTTCAGATCTGCTTCTAATAACTGATGATCTGTATCCCAGTCTGAACGTCGTAGGGTTTTTGCCGATGTTATGCTTGATTTCTATGTTCTTTGTATTAATGTATAATCTATCTGGTTTTTGGTGGTACTGTATATCTTTCATGAACCTCAAAGACTTCCATGTGAAGAGTCTTCTTGGGTGTTGTTTAAAAAAGTGTGTTGGCTATCGTTAACTCATTTTCTGTGCAAAATTCAATTAATTTGTCACCTGCATAATTTATATTTCCCAATCCAAATTTTCCTAAAACGTGTCTCTCATTTTCAGCTCTTCCTGTACCCACTTTTGCATTAAAATCTCAAATTATTAGTGTTATTTCATTATGGCCAATCTTATTGAATGTATCTCACAGTGAGCTGTTAAAATCTGATAGCGCTAAAAATTCAAATTTATTGGGTTTATTCCTGCCAAGGCAACCGCAGGCAGGACTTTAAATTCAATAAATTTAGGAGCTTTAAACAATCATTCATACATCTAGTAGCAATATTACCAACACCAGCTAACGTCACACGTTACACCAAAGAACCAGTTCTAGTGAGTTTTGTATGGCCCGCGAAAGATGATATAAATATGCACATTGTTTTTGGCAGAAAAATACAACCAACCCCTCCCCCAACTCCCCCCTCCCCCCCCCCCACACACACACACACACACACACACATTCCCCACCACCTGCAATAGAATCTCTAAATTGCGCAGTATATTCATGTATTGTTAATAGAAATTATGAGTTGTCTGTGTCAAATAATGAATTCGGTTAACACATTGTCCTTGTAAATATCCTAAGCACGTTATTTTCGCGCTCTCTGTCGTAAATTTTGACGTCTGTTGTAAATATTTAGGAAACTCCCATCACGAAAAACTGGCAAGATAGCCACGTCACCAGATTTATGACGACACCTAATGTAAAACAAAACAACACGTGATGCATCCTGGGTCAGAGGTCAATGCCTGACTTCAGATGGTGGCATTTTAAACATAATAATACCACGTGGATGACAGAAGGGTGACAATTAGTACTGTTGAAACCTCCGTCCTTGACCTAAGTAGGCTAATGATGTGCATGTATATTTCGTGACTTGCGTTTCCTGGTTGTGGTTTTGCTTAAAAAAAGGGCGTTTAAAAGGCAAAGACTTTATTGCACCCTATTTTATCCCATATGGTTCGGTCTCTTTCCGCAGGGCGGCCTGTCAAAGCCTCGGACAAGGCATGAACTCCATAGCTCTAGCGACGACTCCCAGAAGTTTCCGAGAAAAATATTCTCGTGAACCGAACGACGAAGTTCGGTATTGAACTGGTACCCATGATAGCGGGAAGCATGCGGTGTAAGCGCGTCTCTACTGAGTGTCCCCGGTGTAAGCATGTCTCCACTGGGTGTCCCCGGTGTAAGCATGTGTCCACTGAGTGTCCCCGGTGTAAGCATGTGTCCACTGAGTGTCCCCGGTGTAAGCATGTCTCCACTGAGTGTCCCTGGTGTAAGCATGTGTCCACTGAGTGTCCCCGGTGTAAGCATGTGTCCACTGAGTGTCCCCGGTGTAAGCATGTGTCCACTGAGTGTCCCCGGTGTAAGCATGTCTTCACTGAGTGTCCCCGGTGTAAGCATGTCTCCACTGAGTGTCCCTGGTGTAAGCATGTGTCCACTGAGTGTCCCCGGTGTAAGCATGTGTCCACTGAGTGTCCCCGGTGTAAGCATGCCTTCACTGAGTGTCCCCGGTGTAAGCATGTCTTCACTGAGTGTCCCCGGTGTAAGCATGTCTTCACTGAGTGTCCCCGGTGTAAGCATGCCTTCACTGAGTGTCCCCGGTGTAAGCATGCCTTCACTGAGTGTCCCCGGTGTAAGTATGCCTTCACTGAGTGTCCCCGGTGTAAGCATGTCTTCACTGAGTGTCCCCGGTGTAAGCATGTGTCCACTGAGTGTCCCCGGTGTAAGCATGTCTTCACTGAGTGTCCCCGGTGTAAGCATGCCTTCACTGAGTGTCCCCGGTGTAAGCATGTCCCCACTGAGTGTCCCCGGTGTAAGCATGTGTCTCCGGTGTAAGCATGTGTCCACTGAGTGTCCCCGGTGTAAGCATGTGTCCATTGAGTGTCCCCGGTGTATGCATGTGTCCATTGAGTGTCCCCGGTGTAAGCATGTGTCCATTGAGTGTCCCCGGTGTAAGCATGTGTCCATTGAGTGTCCCGGTGTAAGCATGTCCCCACTGAGTGTCCCTGGTGTAAGCATGTGTCCACTGAGTGTCCCCGGCGTAAGCATGCCTTCACTGAGTGTCCCCGGTGTAAGCATGTGTCCACTGAGTGTCCCCGGCGTAAGCATGTCTTCACTGAGTGTCCCCGGCGTAAGCATGTCTTCACTGAGTGTCCCCTGTGTAAGCATGTCCCCACTGAGTGTCCCCGGTGTAAGCATGTCCCCACTGAGTGTCCCCGGTGTAAGCATGTCCCCACTGAGTGTCCCCGGTGTAAGCATGTCCCCACTGAGTGTCCCCGGTGTAATCATGTCCCCACTGAGTGTCCCCGGTGTAAGCATGTCCCCACTGAGTGTCCCCGGCGTAAGCATGTGTCCACTGAGTGTCCCCGGTGTAAGCATGTGTCCACTGAGTGTCCCCGGTGTAAGCATGTCTTCACTGAGTGTCCCCGGTGTAAGCATGTCTTCACTGAGTGTCCCCGGCGTAAGCATGTCCCCACTGAGTATCCTCACTGGAGAATTGTTGAGTGGTGGGTGTTGGTGTCTGTTGTGAGAATTGTTGAGTGGTGGGTGTTGGTGTCTGTTGTGAGAATTGTTGAGTGGTTGGTGTGTGTGTCTGTTGTGAGAATTGTTGAGTGGTTGGTGTGTGTGTCTGTTGTGAGAATTGTTGAGTGGTGGGTGTTTGTGTCTGTTGTGAGAATTGTTGAGAGGTGGGTGCTTGTGTCTTTTGTGATAATTGTTGAGTAGCGGGTGTTTGTGTCAGTTGTGAGAACTGTTGAGTAGCGAGTGCTTGTGTCAGTTGTGATAATTGTTGAGTAGCGGGTGTTTGTGTCAGTTGTGAGAATTGTTGAGTAGCGAGTGATTGTGTCAGTTGTGAGAATTGTTGAGTGGTGGGTGTTGGTGTCTTTTGTGAGAATTGCTTGATATGTAAGAAATCAAATCCTACTAGCACAGTCAGCTATTAAGCAACGTGTTTTCGCTTGATATTTACCTGCGATAGAGCAAAATCCTTGACTTGCTGAAGACTTTTAGTTCCATTCCCCTTGATTTCAGAGACTGGCGTCTTACCGCATTCGCACTTCTTTTACTCCACATCATTTGTTGTTTCCACCTTACTTATTGGTTTAGTCTCAATTGTTGTGTTCATCTCGCTACCCGATTTCACCTCATTTATGTGTTTCACCTCATTTCCTGAGTTCACCTCATATGCGGATTCCATTGTACCTCATGATTTAATCCAACCTCTATTTATTCCACCTCACTTTTTGATTTCACCTCAGCTATTGATTTCACCCAATCTCCTGATTTCACCTAAACTGTTGATTTAATTTCACTTTTTGATTTCACTTTTGAAATTTAATTCACTTGTTGGTTTTACCTCAGATCTTGAAACATCCCAGATCTTTATTTAATTTTAGATCTTGATTTCCCATCAGATCTTGGTTTCATCTCAGATATTGTTTTCTCCCTAGATCTTGATTTCACATCACCTCTTAAATTTAATTCACCCCATCTCCTCACTTGGTGGCTTCATCTGACTGCCTGATGTCACCCCATCTCCTCACTTGGTGGCTTCATCTGACTGCCTGATGTCACCCCATCTCCTCACTTGGTGGCTTCATCTGACTGCCTGATGTCACCCCACATCTTCACTTGGTGGCTTCACCTGACTGCCTGATGTCACCCCACATCTTCACTTGGTGGCTTCATCTGACTGCCTGATGTCACCCCATCTCCTCACTTGGTGGCTTCACCTGACTGCCTGATGTCACCCCACCTCCTCACTTGGTGGCTTCATCTGACTGCCTGATGTCACCCCACATCTTCACTTGGTGGCTTCACCTGACTGCCTGATGTCACCCCACATCTTCACTTGGTGGCTTCATCTGACTGCCTGATGTCACCCCATCTCCTCACTTGGTGGCTTCATCTGACTGCCTGATGTCACCCCACATCTTCACTTGGTGGCTTCACCTGACTGCCTGATGTCACCCCACATCTTCACTTGGTTGCTTCACCTGACTGCCTGATGTCACCCCACCTCCTCACGTGGTGGCTTCACCTGACTGCCTGATTTAACCCCACATCTTCACTTGGTGGCTTCATCTGACTGCCTGATGTCACCCCATCTTCTCACTTGGTGGCTTCATCTGACTGCCTGATGTCACCCCATCTCCTCACTTGGTGGCTTCATCTGACTGCCTGATGTCACCCCATCTCCTCACTTGGTGGCTTCATCTGACTGCCTGATGTCACCCCATCTCCTCACTTGGTGGCTTCATCTGACTGCCTGATGTCACCCCATCTCCTCACTTGGTGGCTTCATCTGACTGCCTGATTTAACCCCACATCTTCACTTGGTGGCTTCATCTGACTGCCTGATGCCACCCCACCTCCTCACTTGGTGGCTTCATCTGACTGCCTGATGTCACCCCACATCTTCACTTGGTGGCTTCACCTGACTGCCTGATGTCACCCCACATCTTCACTTGGTGGCTTCATCTGACTGCCTGATGTCACCCCATCTCCTCACTTGGTGGCTTCATCTGACTGCCTGATGTCACCCCACATCTTCACTTGGTGGCTTCACCTGACTGCCTGATGTCACCCCACATCTTCACTTGGTTGCTTCACCTGACTGCCTGATGTCACCCCACCTCCTCACGTGGTGGCTTCACCTGACTGCCTGATTTAACCCCACATCTTCACTTGGTGGCTTCATCTGACTGCCTGATGTCACCCCATCTTCTCACTTGGTGGCTTCATCTGACTGCCTGATGTCACCCCATCTCCTCACTTGGTGGCTTCATCTGACTGCCTGATGTCACCCCATCTCCTCACTTGGTGGCTTCATCTGACTGCCTGATGTCACCCCATCTCCTCACTTGGTGGCTTCATCTGACTGCCTGATGTCACCCCATCTCCTCACTTGGTGGCTTCATCTGACTGCCTGATTTAACCCCACATCTTCACTTGGTGGCTTCATCTGACTGCCTGATGCCACCCCACCTCCTCACTTGTTGGCTTCATCTGACTGCCTGATGTCACCCCCACCTCTTGAAAGTCACATCGATAGACACCATCAAGACAGGATCAGGACACCGCCTGGAGCAGTGGCTCTCAACCTTTTTGGCCCATGCACCCCTTCACCATTTGTTCAGAATGTCATCCCCCCCCCCCCCGTTCGTATTTCCTCCCTGTAAATCCCCCCCCCTTCTTTGTTTTTACACAGTATACGTAAAAATGGAAGCTAAATTTAATAACACATACTAGAACAAGTCTAGACGTCTACATAAAACGTGATCTGCAGGTCTATTTACATTATGAAACGAATTTCAGAAGAGCGAGAATACAGAACAGTAAAGTATGGAAGGAAAAACAATATAAAGTAATTGATCTTGAAATAATCTTAATTCCCCCCCCCCCTCCCCACATCCCTTGGAAACCCTAAAATCTAAAATCCCCCGGGGGGGGGGATTCCCCACAGGTGAGAACCAAACCACTGGCCTAGAGAATATTACAGGGGACCAGAAAAGACATCTATTGCTGGCAGATTCTACTACCGAAGGACTGACGAGATGCGGCGAAATATGCCAGGCAAGAAACCGTGCAACATTTTGTTGATGGCGTCTGCGTGTATAGCCTGCGTTATCTCAGAAATATCAGATGTTATTGTGTGCTTGCCGTTTATAACCTGCGTTATCTCAGAAATATCAGATGTTATTGTTTGAATGCCTGGCCCTGATACAATGACCATGCCCAACAGAGCGCAACAACAGACATTCATTCATTCATTCATCATGTGCCATGCTGATCACCAGATTCGTGGAACACCTCAGTGTTCTTGTCTCGACCATACCGCGTGGTTAAGCCATCCAGTTATTTACTTCTCTGCCTTCCCCTTGGTCTCTTCCCCCTCAATCTTGCCAGTTGTCACCAAGTTCTCCAATTTATTTCTTCTCATAACGTGACCAACAAAATGTGGACTGTCTACGTCTGATTGCTCTAATCGATGCACGATTTTCGTTTGTTTCTTGAAAGACTTGCTCGTTTTTTTTTTTTTGTTTTTTTTTACCTGTCCATGGTATTCTTTGCCATCACCTCAGAAACCATATTTCCACAGCCAGCAGATGCTTTTCTGCCCATTGCCCACGCTTCCCATCGACACAACAGTACCGGCTCTATGTAGCACCCTCAATACTCTTTTTCTCGTTGCAGTTGACATCTTTTTGCAACAATAGGCTCACAAGGCTAATTCATCGTGCAATACCACAAAAACTATCACAGATAAGAAAGTAGAACTGAAACTGGTGGAGCCGAGTACATAATGATGAAACAAGGTGTTCAAGGGGGGACGGAGAGGGGCAAAGGTAGTACAGAAAGAAAGAAAGAAAGACAGAAAGACAGAAAGAAAGAAAGAAAGAATTGTACATTAAGTATGGATATACAACACGCACACACACAAAACAAACACACCATATATGATCAAAATACACACAGAAATATCATATAATAGTACATACTACATATATATGTCATACATTTTATATTACATCATTGAAACAAACGCACATAGTGATTGGTTACTCATTCCAGATGTACACTCGTTTCTGCCTTTTCCATCGATTGTTTCCTTCATTAACAAACAAATCACCCGAGGGCTGTTTACAGCGAGTTGGTTAACGAAAATATGTTTATGTACCCAAATAACCCAGCTTTTAAGTTTCCAATTCTGCAGACGATGGGCAGGAATCGCTTCTGTCACACACCCAAATCATGACGTTAACCGCATAATTTGATGCCAGCTGACTTAAGGCTTCTTGATAGCCGGGTTTTTGGTCGGAAGTAAATATGATAGTTTGTATTCGCTGTTGATAGATGTGACACTTTTCCTCCAGTTGCTGTATATAGTCTTTCAGTCGTGAATGTGTGTGTTCTCTTGTGTGTGTTCTCTTGTGTGTGTTCTCTTGTGTGTGTTCTCTTGTGTGTGTTCTCTTGTGTGTGTTCTCTTGTGTGTGTTATCTTGTGTGTGTTCTCTTGTGTGTGTTCTCTTGTGTGTGTGAAGATGTGCTGGCTCAAAACGCGCCGCCTCCAGACGCGAAGCCTCCAGGCTGGGGCTCGGCTTGGCGCTGTTGCTGGTTCATCATCATGAGTAAAGGAAAGTAGGAGTTATCCATGGCTCCACCGCCACCCATGAACATCATCATCATGAGTGGGTCAAAACCTGCAGTGAGAAGAAGAACTGTAGCAGCAACGCATACTCAAGGTTACTAGCAAATGGGGGAACCATAGTCAATGCACGTATTGTGACGTTAGGGGACAGACACACGCTCACATTGATACAGACACACACATTAATAAACAGATAGCACACACACACACACACACACACACACACTATACAAGCGCGCACACAATGTGATACACAGATTAAATTAATAAATAGACAGACAGACAGACCCTTTAATAAATAAACGGACACACACACACACACACACACACACACACACACATTGATACATATACAAACTAATAAACAGGTAAACAGTCATACTGACAACTAGATAGAAAGACAGACACACAAATGAAAAGACAGATTTACAGGCATCAACATCATCATCATCATCATCATCATCATCATCCACTTCTGCCGTCAAGCGTCGCGGGGAGGAATAATTTGCGTTCCAGCGCCCGATGGGCGGCACTGGATAGTGTCATTCCGTGTGATTGTACAACGTCTTTGATGTCGTCAATCCATTTTCTTCTTGGGTGTCCTCTTGGTCTCGTCACAGATGATCTTTGATGTAAGGCCAGTGATGGTAGTTCTTGGTGTTGCATTCTAACGACATGGCCAAACCACTTGATCTTCTGTCTTTCAATAAATGTGGCACAAGGTGTGGATCCCACTGTCTGTCTGATAATAGCATTTCTTACTCAGTCTCGTATTGTTAAGTTGGCAGCTCTCCTCAGGCATCTCATTTCGCAGGTGTTGAATTTGCTAAGGTGTAATTTGGATAAAGTCCAGGTTTGAGATTGGTAGCATAGGGTTGGTGTAAATATGCTGTTTCTAATCTGTCGTTTTGCGGACATGGGTATATTTTGATGTTTCAGTAAGGGTGATAGTTGATAAGTAAGAGCATTAGCTTTTTGACATCTGATTTCGATTTCTCTGTCCAATCTGCCATCTTCTGTGATCATACTTAAAAGATATTTGAATTCTTGGTACTTTTCTGTTAATTCACCCCAAACAAATGTCACCAGCTATATTTAGGGTCACCAGCTATATTTAGGGTCACCAGCTATATTTAGCACTGACGGTAATCTCCTCTGTGTTCGGGTACAGTGCGAGTCAGTGCGTTTCAATTGCCCCACAGTGTTTCTGTGGCTTTGGCCACCGTTTCTGTGTGAGTGACTGGAGTAATATTACCTACGAGAGGTTTGTGTCAACAAACCTGTTAGTCAATCCCGTAGTAATCGGAGGACCAAATACCCACTGTCGAGATAGATGAGAGCCTATTTACAAGGCGCAAACATCTCATGTGGGACGAGTGTTGCCACAAAATGGGGGTATTTGGTGGCATTTGTCGTAAAACAGCCGACTGCTTCATGTTCTATGTTCCAGGCAGAACAGCAGCAACACTTCTGCTGCCGCTGATCAGAACACACCATTCGGCCTGGCACAACTGTAGACTCCGACCTCTGGGCGTGCGTACGACGACGGAATTGGAAGTATTCCCGAATTGACGCATATCTCACTGTCAACCACTCCCACCACAACTTGGTGGGGACCCTACCACCGGTGCACATACTCAATGTATCGAGCGCATGTGGAGAACAGCCATGGAGAGAAACAAGAGGCAGAATGGAACACATATAGGCATCTACTCCATCCATCCATCATGTGCCATGCCGGTAAGCGTGGGCGGTCATGTTCTGCCATCTCACTTGATTACCAGAGTCGTGGATCAGCTCCGTGTTTCTGTCTCGACCATGCCACAAGGCCAAGCCATCCAGGTACTTGCTTCTAGGTCTTCCCCTTGGTCTGTTCCCCTCGATCTTACCAGTTGTCACCAAGTTCTCCAGATCATTTCTTCTCATAACATGCCCAAAATATTGTGACTGTCTACATCTAATGTCTCTAATCAGTTTACGATCTTAATTTGTTTCTTGAAGAACTTGTTCATTGGTCTTTCTGGCTGTCCATGGTATTCTTTGCATTTTCCTCAGAAACCACATTTCTACAGCCATCAGATATTTTTCAGCCTGACTGCTCATTGTCCAAGCTTCACATCCATATAAGAGTACAGTTACATATAAGAGTACATCTACTAGAGACCTTTTTTTTTTAAATTCGCATATCCTTTTACAGGACATCGCTGTCAACAGCAGCATCTTTCAGCTGTCTGTTGATTTCTTGGCAAGATTACGCTCAGTAGTTTGCCATTGTTTTCTGAGCGGCCGGCTCAGTTCTCCCGCAAGTCAGCAGCGGGGGACGAAACGCTCCCAGTTCTCGCCCGCTACTAGACTCTGCGTGATGAACGGGATTACGGAGAAAGTGGTGTAACCCCTCGGCCAGAGAGACCGGCACTAGAGTCCTACATGTGCGAATTCATGGTGGCGTCGACAGACTAAATGCGCTGATACCACCGCCGCATAGAACATTGCACACCGATAGAATTGCGCACCGAGCTACGGCGCAACACAGGGAAACCCTGGATGTGACGTCATACAATGGGATTCCGTTTGTTTGGGGTGAATTAACAGAAAAGTACCGAATTCTTTAACTTGTTTCAGCGTTGTGCTATTTATCTGTATACTTAGTGGGCCCGGCGATCTGCTAACTCGCATTACTTCGGTTTTGGCTGTGTTTATACTCATATTGTATCTCCTGGATGATGAACTCAGATTATTCATATGATTTTGCAGTCTGCCCTCGTCGCTATAAAACAGGCACTGATCGTCTGCAAATAGAAGTTCATTTATTCCCTGTGGGTCAGTTGTTTCGTCTGGAGTAAAGAGTTCTAAATTTTCTGAATCTGTTCTGTCAAGACTTGCTTCTTTGGAAATTCTGTCCATGTAGATATTGAATAGCAGGGGAGAGAGCACAAGGCCAAGCCATCCATTATGGGATACAAGGTGTTTTCTAGCAGTTGCCCTTGTATCCCATAATCTTAAAGGATGGTCCATAATTTGTATCTGTCTAAAAAAAAAAGTCGACAGGGTCGATTTCATCGCACCGGGTTTTATCCCATATGGCTCGATCTCTTTCCGCAGCGCAGAAAGCGTCGCACAAAGCACGAACTCCGTAGCTTTTAGCGACGACCCACAGGAGTCTCCGAAACATTTAACTCGTAAACCGAAGGGTGCGGCCCGGAATCGAACCCACAACACTCGGAGCACGAGTCAAACGGCTTGACCACTTCGCCACAGAGACTCCCTATCTGTCTACGCTATAGAAAGCCTTTTCCTTATCTACAAATACAATATTCTGCTGGTCACTATGTTTGATAGTTTTTTCACATATTTGTCTAAGTGTAAATAATGCATCAGTGCAACTTTTACCTTTCAGAAAACCGAATTGTACTTTGCTTAACTATTGTTCAACTATTTGTCTAGCTCTTTGTTCCAATAGCCTTACATACATTTTCCCTACATGGCTCAGGAGTGATATACCTCTGTATGTTTCGCACTCTCTCATATTGCCTTTCTTTTATCCATATTAGTACTATTATTGTCTGGGACTTTTCTTTCTTCCCATGCTATATTAAAAAGTCTTTTTAGCCATATAACTCCCGTTTCTCCACAGGTCTGAATAGCTTCTGTGGTTATTCCATCTGGACCTGGTGATTTGTTTTTAGGACTTTTCTGTATAACTGCTTTGACTTCTGCAGGTATGAAATTTGGTTTTTCCTGTCCCTGGCTTTTACAGGCATAACTTTTATAATTTTATAAGTGGTAATTAACTTAAAGACAGACGATCAAGTGTTTTGGCCATGTCGTTAGAACTACCATCACTGGCCTTACATCAAAGATCATCTGCGACGAGAGCAAGAAGACATCCGAGAAGAAAATGGATTGACGACATCAAAGACATTGTACAACCACACGGAATGACACTATCCAGTGCCGCCCACCGGGCGTTGGAGCGGAAATTATTCATCCCCACGACGCTTGACGGCAGAAGTGAAAGATGATGATGACGATGATGATAACGATGATGACGATGATGACGATGATGATGATGATGATGATGATGATGATGATGATGATGATGATGATGATGATGACGACGATGATGATGATGATGATGATGATGATGATGATGATGATGATGATGATGATGATGATGATGATGATGACGACGACGACGATGACGATGATGATGATGATGATGATGGTGATGGTGGTGGTAGTGGTGGTGGTGGTGGTGGTGATGATGGTGGTGGTGATGATGATGATGATGATGATGATGATGATGATGATGATGATGATGATGATGATGATGATGATGAATTAACTTAAGCCTGCTCTGTGGCAAAGGTGTTACGGACTTTGCGTTGTTTTCTTTTTTTTTTTAATAAAAATTGTATTGGTGCCGGTCGTTCAGAAAGCAATGCGGTGTATGCCAGAAGCATAATAATATAGAACACTATTTTTTGGAATGTAAGAACTTTGAAAGCAATGGCAGACTAATGAACGTAAACTTGCCAAGAGATCAGAAACAGCCAAAAAATGCTGGAGTTGACCGCTACGTCCTGTAGAGGATATGCAACTAACTTTTTTAATCAACTTAAACCTAAAGTCTGTCGCATGTCCCCTACAGGACATCGCAATCAACTTCGTCCTCTTCTTGTGCCCTACTGCTTTTTGCCGTGAAGTGTCGCAGAGAGGAGGCAGGTGTCGTTTTCTGTGTTTACTCCATCTAGCCAACTCTTGCTGGGTCGCCCTCTCGCCTTGTATCCCCTATGTTCTCACGTAGAACGCTCTAGCCCCTGACTGATCTTCTTCCATTCTAGCTAAATGTCGGAATCATGTAATTTTCGTCGTGTTCTATAAAGTCGGTAATCGGTGTTAACTCTACATTCGATCTTAGTTTCTCATTTGTCTCTCTATCTCTTCTTGTTTTTTTTTTTTTTTCAGCAGAGATTTTATGCATCTCATCTCACATGATGGGATTTCTAGGACTGTCAATGTTCGGCATTGATAACACAGCATTGTTACGAATAAAGCGTCTATCAGATTCTGTTTTGTTTGCATGCTGATATTCTGTTGTTTTACGATAGGTGCTATTTGATAGTTATTGTTTGCTTTCTGTATTCTCGTTTCCATTTCTCTATCCAGTTGTCCATCCTTTGTGAACACACTGCCCAGGTAAGTGTACTGTCTATCTTGTTGTAATGATTCTTACATTTATATTTACGATATATTGCACTGACAATCGTTGAATTGCCATAAATTCTGTTTTTCGATGTTAAACTTCATATCAAAATTCTTACAGCAGTTGTCAAGGCAACTTATATGGTGCTGGATATTCTCGTTGTTCTCATACAGTAAACTCTGGTCGTCTGCAAAAAGCAGCTCATGTAAACTCTCTGGTTGTGTATTTGCTTCTTTAGTAATCGTATCCATATATGTGATGACCAAAAGTGGTGATACGACACACCCCTTGTCTGGCGCCTGATGTTACTGGGAACCTGTTTGTCATGTCCACGTTTGTTCCTACTGCACATTCAAGGTGTTGATACATTGTCCTGATTTATTTATTTATTTATTTATTTATTTATTTATTTAGTAACCGACATCACAGCATTCGGAGCATTCCCATAAGCGCTCCGTCCCCATCCTCAGCAGCCAGCGAAGAGTTCCAACACCAATAGTACCAGTAGCAATCTGATTATATGTCCGTCTCGCCCTTCCTCTGAGCGTCGAGCGTCGGCCAGATCCCCTCGTCACTCCTCGCTGTCTCATTCTTGCCAGACCATGGTAATCCATTTGCTCCTACGAGGTGTACACGTGCTCCCACAAGGCCGCAACCACGTCTGCCTTGTCGTGCATCAATACTCCACCAAGTTTTGCAGAGCCAGCCAATCTGTCCGCCTGTTCATTCCCCAGCATATCGGCATGCTCCGGAGAAAATATCCAGGCTATGCTTGCCACCCGTGACCTCCGAAGCGAAGCAAGCCACTCTGCCCCAAGCTTGCCTCTCCTCATCTTCCTCAGCATGCTTTCTGAGTCAGTTACAATCACGATGTGTGTGTGTGTGTGTGTGTGTGTGTGTGTGTGTGTGTGTGTGTGTGTGTGTCGTAGTCTCCATCCAGCCGAAAGCTGCACTGACCGCCTCCACCTCCATTCTTAACGTAGATGTTGTGATATCATATGCCTGGCTCTCCTGCACCAAACGTCGACCATTAGCTTTTGCTAAGAACCCCCAGGCACATTTCCTACCTCTCAACACCGACCCATCTGTGTAGATAATCACATCACCCGAACGAGCATTATCCTGAATTAGTTACTGGATTTCCACTTCCGTGACACTGCTAGCCACTCCCTGCACTCCCGGCTCAATGTGATTATAACTGCACAAGTCTGACGGCTCCGCTGGCACTCTGACCCACTCCTCTCCTCGCCTAATGTTCTCCAATATGCACACCTCTCTGATCGTAACATCCGCCTGAGCCATCCATGATTTCCCTCTTATCAGTCGCTGACCCTTAACGGCGTCCAGCGCCTCATGCAATGGGTGATCTGAGTCTGCAGCTACTCTGAGGTATGCCTTTGCCTGCTTCAGTCGGCAGACCAAGGATGTAAGGCATACACACTACTGGGGTGTCTCTGGTGCATCCCAGAATGACCCACATAGCTTCGTTCTGTATGCGCAATAATTTCACCAGTTGACTCTTTGAAACAGTGAGCAGTCCTAGCCCATAATCAATCACTGAGAGGAGTAAGTGAAGTTTTAAGTGAATTGAGTCCCTTTTGAGACCTTGTCACAACCGTCTCCACATGATCCTTGAAGGACAGGCTCCTGTTAAATGTGATTCCCAGATACTTCAGTTTGTTCTCTCGGTTGACGCTTCTACCATCTATCGTGAAGCTTGGGACATCAGCTCTCACAATTCTCTTGTCCAGTGAGCACCACAAAACAGCTGCCTTTTCTGGGTGGATGACAGCACCCATTTCAGTGCACCAGTCATTCACTTTGTCTACTGTCGCCTGTAGCTCCTGGGCTGTTTGCTCCCAATCTCCCCCCTGCCTATAGGCAAGAATATCATCTGCAAATGTTAGTATCCTTTCAACCCCTGGTGCTTCTAGGTATGCAATCTTGCTCGTATACACATTAAAGAGCACCGGTGAGATTGCAGATCTCTGTGGCAGTACCGGGGTTAACATATGTGGCTCTGAGGTCCATGCACCTAGACGGTGAGCAACCCAACGAGAATGCAGGACGGCTGCTATCCAGTTCACCAACCAGGGATTGACTCCCTTCTCCATCAGTGCGGTCATCAAAATAGCATATCTATCTCTATTGTACGCATCCTCGAGATCAAGCGCTGCCGCCATCGTTTCCTGTCTACTCTGGAACTCCTAATTAACGTCAAAGGCAAAAGTGGTTGCATTTGACCAGGTATCTTTTCCTGGCCTGCCCCCAGGCCTCTTGGAACAAGCTTCTCCCTTTCCAAACACTCTTGGAGCTTGACAGCGACTATCTTCTGAACTGATCGATAGTGCCCTGATTATCTTACTGTACATTCACTGTGTTGATACACTGCTCTGATATAATCCAACACCTGCCTAACTGTACCGTCTGTCGAGTTGATTTAATCCAACACCTGCCTAACTGTACCGCAGTCTTCGAGCACTGTCCGCGGCTTACTCCTATTTACTCGGTCAAATGCTGTTTCTGGATCTATGAAAGCCACACTCAGTTCTTTGTTGTATTCTATAGATGTGTCACTCATCTGTCTCATAGAAGTGGTGGAAAGTATTCTAGATAAGAAGACACTAAACAACATAACCCGAAAGCTATATTTACCAACAAGAAACAAATGAAAACCGTAAATTGATTCGAGAAATTTGACGTAGCCACAATTTTTTTGGACACGTTACGAGAACACATGAATTGGAGAACTTGGTGATAACTAGCACGATTGAGGGGAAAAAACAAGTGGAGAACTTGGTGATAACTAGCACGATTGAGGGGAAAAAAACAAGGGGAAGGCAGAGAAGCAAATACGTGGATGGCTTGGCCACGTGGTATGGCCGAGACAAGAGTAAACGGCTGATCCACGACTCTGATGATCGCGTGAGATGGCGAAACAATGCCGCTTACGCTAATCGGTATGGCATATGATGATAATTACCAATCTTGAAATCGAAACTCTCAGCTCAAAATGAATAAATGTTATGTTGTCTACTGTTGTCTACTGTATCTCTAACTCTTTCTGCTACGTTTTTGAGCGCCACTCAATGTTTGTGAATGCGTTATATGCTTTCCTAGCGCCCTCCAGGGTTCAACAACAGTGGATATTCTCGGGTACCGCTGTGGTAGTCTGACACGTTTAAGTCTAGAAATATTCACCCCTTGTCGGATACTAACAGGCAACTCGGTGACGACTGGTGTGTCACCTAGCACACTTCGTGTGCTACACTTTTCTGGAGTTGCTGCCCTTTTCTGGATGTGCTACTCCAGTGGTTCTCAACCTTTTTTGGCCCATGCACCCCTTCACCATATGTTTAGAATGCCATTCCCCCCTTTCATATTTCCTTCCTATAAATTCCCCCCGCCCCTACATAGTATACTTAAAAATGGAAGCTAAATTTAATAACACATACTAGAACAAGTCTAGACGTCTACATAAAATGTAATTTGTGGGTCTACTTACGTTATAAAACGAATTTCAGAAGGGAGAGAAGTACAGAACTGTAAAGTATGGAGGGAAAAACAGTATCAAGTAATCGGTTCTTGTATTAACGTAATCTTGAAATAATCGTAATTCCCCCTTGGAAACCCTAAAATTCCCCCCTAGGGGGGAATTCCCCACCGGTTGAGAACCACTGTGCTACTCTTTTCTGGATTCTCTTTAGTAGTATGAGTTCGTGTGTATGATAGACCTGGCTAATGACGACACATTTTTCAGGGCTACCTAGTTGTTCATGCGTTGCAAAACACTTATTCCTGCAGCTGGACGCTGTTGTCATTTGATTGATTGATTGATTGATTGATTGATTGATCTAGGAACCGACATCACAGCATTCGGGACAACACAGTGTTGTCATTTGAAGGTGACAGACTCGAATCCCAGTCGGTATTATAGCTTTAAATGTTTACGTTGTTTAGTGCGTCCTCTAACCTCTACTAGTAGTACTGTTAGGTGAGTCAAACCATACATGTCTGTTTATTTATGAATTATTCAATATGAGCATTTGTATCTTATCTTTTGATGTTGGTTCTTTCATTTCAAAATCCCCCTTTCGACTTGCTTGTCTAAATTCGTTAATAAACCTGCCTCCTTCGACTGGTTGAACTTTTGTCGTGGTGGCAACACCAGTCAACCTATCTGGACTTTCATTCCCCACAGCTCCAGGTTCATTCTTCCTTAATTATGTTCGTGTGATGCTGTTTCAGGACGTTGCAATGAACCCCAGATTAATTTTCTGGGCAATTTTATGTTCAGTATCTTGCTACTGTTTTCTCAGTTAGGTGTCAAGTTCAAGTCCAACATAATGTTCATGTAAGAAAAAAATGCCCTTCTCGCCATCAACGCATCGAAAGTTTAAGAACGAACGCTCTTTTCCTTTCGACCACGTCAACTGCTTCATTGGTTTACCAAATATAACTAAATTGTATGCAGTAAGTAGAGAGGGAAAGGAAACAGACAGGAAGATTTGAGAATAATTCCATAAAAACATAAGATTGTTACCTTGTGCTGTAACCATGGCAACCAGACACACAAACGAGCACAGTAGGAAGATCCTCATGTTGGTTCACTGTACACAACCTGGTGGATGGAGAGACGCCAGGAGTTACACAACCTAGTGGAGAGACGCCCAGACTTACACAAGCCACTTACTTCATTCAGGGCCATCTTCCCTGCCGTACATACGCCCTCCACAATCCTCCACCAGAAATCAAAGACATCATCAATCCGTATACATACAATCACATACTATTCCAACACTATCTCAGTACAGAGCATATTTTCCCTTAATAATAATAATAATAATAATAATAATAATAATAATAATACGGTAGTATAACAGTCAGTCCTCTAATGGTAATTCAATATAGCTAATAACAATTACCACATCAATAACTGATATTATTGAGTCATGTTTTTTGGTCAAGTTTTTGTACACTTCCCATGCCTTTATAATGCAACTAGACTCCCGTGTGTTGCCTGGGCCCATAAGGGAAGCAAAGAATAGCAACACTGTAGCCTACCACGCATGTCGTAAGAGGCGACTAAGGAGGCTTGATGGTTCCGTCGCCCTGCTACTGAGTGAGTGCGTGGCGCGACACTGTGAGCTGTGAGTTTCGTGTGAAATGCTTTTGAATCTGCCCAAAGGTTTTTGGAACGTGACTGCATGTTCGGAGTGATGGCAGGTGGCTATGTCCCAGAGTTGACCGGTTTTCGCCTTATGCAGAAATGCGTGGCTGCTGGGCTTCTGGTTGACTGCCACTGCCATCAGCGATGAACTGTATTTTCATGGACTGTGTGGGTGAACATCTAGGAAACATACAGATGGGAAAATGACTGCCGATTCCATCAGAGATGAACTGGGTGTTTCGTGGGGGACTATTGTGTTGACATTCTGGCAGCGGTATTATGCACAGTGTATCTGTGTGGGCTGTTGTTTGTCGAGACTCCTGTCTTTTCCACTTTTCACATTGGGCAGTGAGGAGCATTTTGTGTGATATTCACTGGCACAGGAACGGAGCATAATGGGGACGACCTGTTGCTGTGAAGTTGGAACTGCGACTAACTAACTAACTATAATGCAACTATTAATATGCTTGCTTGCTTGCTTGTGTTCTCTGGCTGTGAACTCCAGCGTGAAGTTCTGCATGTCGGATGAAAACATCCCGTTGTCTAACATCAGTGTGATGTCATACCGGACCTTAGGTTTGCGTGAGTATCCGTTGTCCCATGTCTGGCTTATTGGTGTGCAGACTGGTGGTTCCTCGCCGTTCAGGCAGATACTCTCCGACTTCGGAGGAATCAGCGATCCTACTACGATAGCCAGGACCCCGAAGGGACCTGTTGCCCAGGACGCACGACTAGGACGTGTTAGTAGGTCTTGGCCAGTATAGAACCTGGCCCTGGTGCCTTGAAAACACATCTGCGTCCCACTATTGATATTATTGCTGTTGTTTTCGGTTACACAGATAAGTAATGTACTGGCACCTTGCCGTCTCGACAAACCATAGTTTGTTACATTGTGCTTCAAAATAACAAAAGGCATAATATCTACAGCCCATATCTGGGACCAGGGATGGAATTATACCTCTCCACAACATAAAACCTGGGTTAAACTGTAGAGACCATGTGTTGCCTATGCAGCATGATCCGTCTCTCGGCCTACCTAGTTTACTCTAGATCAGTGGTTCTCAACCTTTTTTGGCCCATGCCCCCTTTACCATATGTTCAGAACATCATCCCCCCCCCCTTTCAAATTTCCTCCCTATAAATCCCCTAACCCTTACGCAGTATACATAAAAATGGAAGCTAAATTTAATACCACATACTAGAACGAGTCTAGACATCTACATAAAACGTGATTTGCGGGTCTACTTACGTTATAAAACGAATTTCATTAGGGCGAGAAGAACAGAACTGTAAAATTTAGAGGGAAAAACAATATCAAGTAACTGGTTCTTGTATTAATGTGATCTTGAAATAATCTTAATTTCCCCCCCCCCTCCCCCTGGAAACCCTAAACTTCCCCCCTGGGGGGGGGGGGGAATTACCCACAAGTTGAGAACCACTGCTCTAGATGAAAGGTAACACCAATACGCCTGGAACAAGACAAGTTGCAGAAGCCGCCGGATCAGCAAATCAGTGCTCTTATTGTCCGCTTTCGGACCTTCGATCCTAGACCAGTTGCCAATCAAGACTTAGGGCCTGGTCTGCTCTGCCATGGCATTTAGTCGTTAGGCTGCATTTCCTCGCATCAGGATAAAGCTTGTACCCTCTAAATTGCGCTCCACCGCCAACGACCGTTGGCACAATGTGAGATGTCGTATTTAGTTAGCTCCGCCCAAACATTCGGCGCTAACAGGAAGCAGGTAGTACCGTCTACTGTCATACGGTAGCTCAGCCACATCTGACTAAGACCTGACAATAAGTGATCTATAGATTAAATCATGCATGGAAGAGGGAGATAAGAAGAATAGAATGTTTGACGGGCTTGCGTGCAGAATTCTTAACCCTTTGAAAATACAGTTTGCTCGTTCTTATGTTCTCCTCTTCTACACTGGGGTGTACAGCTTTCTGACGTTTTATGTGGTTCGTCCACCCCTCTCCCCCACCCGTGAACACTAATGCGCATTGCATACGTCGTGTTAGGCTCACACTTGTATAGAGCAGTCGGCACTGTCTGGCTGACGTGGGTAGTGCACACGTCGTGTTATGCTCACACTTGTATAGAGTAGTCGGCACTGTCTGGCTGACATGGGTAGTGCACACGTCGTGTTAGGCTCATACTTGTATAGAGCAGTCGGCACTGTCTGGCTGACATGGGTAGTGCACACGTCGTGTTAGGCTCATACTTGTATAGAGTAGTCGGCACTGTCTGGCTGACGTGGGTAGTGTATACGTCGTGTTAGGCTCATACTTGTATAGAGTAGTCGGCACTGTCTGGCTGACGTGGGTAGTGCACACGTCGTGTTAGGCTCATACTTGTATAGAGTAGTCGGCACTGTCTGGCTGACGTGGGTAGTGCACACGTCGTGTTAGGCTCATACTTGTATAGAGTAGTCGGCACTGTCTGGCTGACGTGGGTAGTGCACACGTCGTGTTAGGCTCATACTTGTATAGAGCAGTCGGCACTGTCTGGCTGACATGGGTAGTGCACACGTCGTGTTAGGCTCATACTTGTATAGAGTAGTCGGCACTGTCTGGCTGACGTGGGTAGTGTATACGTCGTGTTAGGCTCACACTTGTATAGAGTAGTCGGCACTGTCTGGCTGACGTGGGTAGTGTCACACCGGCTGACATGGGTAGTGTCACACCGGCTTTTTGTTTACTTCCTAAGACATTTGCTGGTACCCATGTTGTGCGGGTTAGACCTAGGAGCTCAGGTCAACCTTAAAATATCGCCCTGATGGGGACTCGAACGTATTCCAAGTGGGCCTACAGGTCAGCGTATCTGTTGTCCAATGTGTACTTTGTTGTATACTTATTTCCTGTATCCACTGTAAATGCCCATCAATACATGTCAGCGTATACTTCTTCCCTGTCCCCCACTGTAAATGCCCATCAATACATGTGAGTGTATTCCTTTTATTTTTCTGGCTTTTTTATCTTGTTTTGTTGCTCTCGCTCGCTGTGAACTCAAGCGGAGTCCATATACACTACTTCTATTAGCACTGAACTGAATTTTACGTGTGGATTCACTTTCTCTATTATCAGTGTCCCTCGCCATCAGGCGAACTCACTCCCAACTCAGGGGTACTTGTAATTTACGTCCATAAATCAAAGACGAGAAGTCAATATTTTATCCAACTCATTAGTGTAGGTGTTCAAACCCCTACCCCACCAACAGCACATGGTGACGTGAATGTTTCCAGGACGAGTGCTATATGTATGTGCACACACAGTTTTCTATAGATAAAAACCGATACAAATATATGAAGAAGCGAAATACTCACGGGGCGACGCCGTCGTCTGTCACAAATTGGTCTGACTGAACGCCCGGCGTCAGACGGCCGTTTATAAACTGGCCATTGCAGCGTCGGCAACCGAAGGTGGGTGGGGGTGCTGTCAGTTGTGTCATCCCAAATCATCATGCAGGCTGGCAGGGGCGTACGGTGCGTGTATCTTGATTTCGTTTCCTTGTCTAGTACGTAAAGTATTTTATGAGCTCGTGCACATTTTCGTTTTAATTGTGGTATAAATGAAAAGTGGCATTGGAAGCTTCCAGGCCCCGCGTGTGTGCGACGACAGCACCAATCGTACACCGTTGTGCCTGGTCAGCAGAACTACATGAACGCCTTTCAGTGAGTTCCGCTCTAATCGATGTACACAAGTTCTGTCTGAGAGGGCAATAATTGGTGAGACAGGAGGCTGTGGACAAACATGATCATTATACGGTATGAACTATGACAATATAACTGAGAGGGTTACAGAAGTGAAACATACTTCAGTTATGTCGACTCACCAGTCACACACACACACACACACACACCCACTCACACTCTCACACACTTTCTCACACACACACTCACACACACACTCACTCACACACACTCACTCACACACACACACACACTCACACACACACTCACTCACACACACACATGCTCCCACACACACTCACACACACATACACACGCACACACACTCACACACACATACACACGCACACACACTCACACACACACGCTCAGACACACTCACACACACACACACTCACATACATTCACACACACTCACACACACACTTCTTCTTCTTCACACACACACACACACTCACACACACACACACTTCTTCTTCTTCACACACACACACACACTCACACACACACACACTTCTTCTTCACACACACACACACACACCCCACAGAGCACGCTTGCCCGCCGGCCCGTGGTGCGTGGGATTGCATCCCCATTGAGGTAGATATTTTATATTGACCTATATCCTCTCTTGAACTTGCGTAAAATGGGTACAATTTCATGTTTTGTAACCTCGAGCCCGTCGACCCGGTAGGAATACAGGCCAATCCGTATAGTGGTCAGTTTGTTACATTGACCCTGCACTCTTAGGTCGGCCCGGTAGGAATACAGGCCAATCCGTATAGTGGTCAGTTTGTTACATTGACCCTGCACTCTTAGGTCGGCCCGGTAGGAATACAGGCCAATCCGTATAGTGGTCAGTTTGTTACATTGACCCTGCACTCTTAGGTCGGCCCGGTAGGCATACTGACTAACACTCAAAGAGAGCTGACCGACAAGCTAGGGATGCAGAAAAGTATTTAAGGATCCTCGTCGGTGCTACGGAGTTCGTGCACTGAGCTGAGTTTCTCCGGACTCAGGCTTGAGTTAGGAGAATAACGGAGTACTTATGGATTACACCCGTGTGCCGTGGTGTTGATCTGTCGACTAAACTAAACTAAACTAAACTAAACTAACACTCATCCGCTCCTGATATTATCAGCTAGAAGCGACAGAACTGACTGACTGGCTACGGAAGGAGCAAGAGAGCTGAACGACTGGTTAAGGAGTGAGCACGAGAGTTGACCGACTAGTTAAGGAAGGAGCAAGAGAGCTGGCCGACAATAGAGGGATGCAGCAAGAGAGCTGACCAACAAGCTTAGGAAGGAGCAAGAGAGTTGACCGACTAGCTAAGGAAGGAGCAAGAGAGTTGACTGACTAGCTAAGGAAGGAGGAAGAGAGTTGACTGACTAGCTAAGGAAGGAGCAAGAGAGTTGACCGACTAGCTAAGGAAGGAGCAAGAGAGTTGACTGACTAGCTAAGGAAGGAGCAAGAGAGTTGACTGACTAGCTAAGGAAGGAGGAAGAGAGTTGACTGACTAGTTAAGGAAGAAGCAAGAGAGCTGGCCGACAATAGAGGGATGCAGCAAGAGAGCTGACCAACAAGCTAAGGAAGGAGCAAGAGAGTTGACCGACTAGCTAAGGAAGGAGCAAGAGAGTTGACTGACTAGCTAAGGAAGGAGCAAGAGAGTTGACCGACTAGTTAAGGAGTGAGCACGAGAGTTGACCGACTAGTTAAGGAAGAAGCAAGAGAGCTGGCCGACAATAGAGGGATGCAGCAAGAGAGCTGACCAACAAGCTAAGGAAGGCGCAAGAGAGTTGACCGACTAGCTAAGGAAGGAGCAAGAGAGTTGACTGACTAGCTAAGGAAGGAGCAAGAGACTTGACTGACTAGCTAAGGAAGGAGGAAGAGAGTTGACTGACTAGCTAAGGAAGGAGCAAGAGAGTTGACCGACTAGCTAAGGAAGGAGCAAGAGAGTTGACTGACTAGCTAAGGAAGGAGCAAGAGAGTTGACTGACTAGCTAAGGAAGGAGCAAGAGAGTTGACTGACTAGCTAAGGAAGGAGCAAGAGAGTTGACTGACTAGCTAAGGAAGGAGCAAGAGAGTTGACTGACTAGCTAAGGAAGGAGCAAGAAACTTGACTGACTAGCTAAGGAAGGAGCAAGAGAGTTGACTGACTAGCTAAGGAAGGAGCAAGAGAGTTGACCGACTAGTTAAGGAAGAAGCAAGAGAGCTGGCCGACAATAGAGGGATGCAGCAAGAGAGCTGACCAACAAGCTTAGGAAGGAGCAAGAGAGTTGACCGACTAGCTAAGGAAGGAGCAAGAGAGTTGACTGACTAGCTAAGGAAGGAGCAAGAGACTTGACTGACTAGCTAAGGAAGGAGCAAGAGACTTGACTGACTAGCTAAGGAAGGAGCAAGAGAGTTGACCGACTAGCTAAGGAATGAGCAAGAGAGTTGACCGACAAGCTAAGGAAGGAGCAAGAGAGTTGACCGACTAGCTAAGGAAGGAGCAAGAGAGTTGACTGACTAGCTAAGGAAGGAGCAAGAGACTTGACTGACTAGCTAAGGAAGGAGCAAGAGAGTTGACCGACAAGCTAAGGAATGAGCAAGAGAAGAACAGCCTGGTGTGCCTGTTATATGCCAAGAAAAGAAAAGACTCATCAAACGAATCACAAAATTACCAACACCACTTTATGGACATACCGGAACAAATCATCATTCTACTCCTCAGAACAAGATGCAATCGATTCAACATTCAATATTGGCAAATCAGCCATTTGCACATGTGGATTGTGGCAGCAGACAACAGATCACACACTCCAAGACTGATCAAAGTACCATATATTTAGTCATATCTTCCGACTTAGATAAACAACAGTGGAAGATAAACTCTATGGACCACTGCGTGAACTAACAAACAAGACAGTGAAATTCGCACAAAAGGCCACATTGCAGCTACTGACAGATTTGAAGCGAACGAAAGAAGACTTTAAAAATTAACAGCGTAGCATCGTATCAACCACACTAACCCGCCCTCAATCTTCCCTTTACTTCTATGAAAATACCTGTGAATTCATTACCACCACCTTGTACAATGACATGGCTTGGGGCTTCTAAAACCTGCTTGGTGTGTTATGTAAAAAGAATTCCTGGCATCTGGCCGAGGCCGCCATGTCACCATCGACTCAAGATGTTGCCCTCGCCACGGCCTCAGACAGATGCCCAGATATAATGGATCGGTAAAGATATCTTTCGCATGTTTCGTGACCGCGACAAGCACATGGTGCACAACCGAGACACGCACGACCGGGTTTACTGACCTGGTCTATGCTAAACCAAGACCAGATCGTGGGCCATCGTCTGAATTCGAATGACTCCGGCGACCAAATTTCAAGATTTACGACGGCATTGACAAATCTCTCGGCTAGTGCTTGACATCTGTCACTTTTTTACGTCGTCCGAGAAATATCCTGGCCCTGAATCTTGCATCCTTGATAGGGGAATGTACCAGGAGTGCTTATACATGTGGATACCTTGACGCTTGGTCGTTTTTCTGCATGGCTTCGCTGTTACCCTACATGTAGCTAGCATCCCCCCGCCCCGCCCTCCCCCACCCTTGTGGTAACTTGCAGAGTCTCTTTTAGACAAAGGCTAGTGACGTCATCCGTATGTATATAAATATAGAATAATCTACTCAGGAAGAAATGACTACAAAAGGCGAGTTGGCATAATTTTGGGTCAAATGAGTGCTAGGACAGTGAAAGGATTTTGGACAACCTCAGATAGAGTATTATTAATGAAACTACGTGACAAATCTCTAAATATGAACATAATACAAGTATATGCGCCAACAGCAGATATAAATATATTTTATAATGAGTTAGACATGGCCGTGGACCAGTGTAAAAATTGTGAAATGACTGTCATACTCGGGGATTTCAATGCCAACGTAGGCAATGAACTGGTGAGGGCGTGACTGGTGGTTATGGCCTTGGTGAGAAGAATGAGAGAGGTGACAGATTAATAACGTACGCAGAATACCATGAAATGGAAATAGGTAACACCTGGTTCAAACACCATCCTCGACGATTATATACGTGGACAATTCCTGGCGATAATATTCACAATCAAATTGATTACATACCGAAAAAGGGTTCGCTTGATGGTGAATGACACTGATAACAGGGGAAGTTACTCTACAGGCACAATCAGTCCAGTCTTTTAGAAGTAATAGAACGTGTGTGGACTACGCTTGAGTTTAAAGAGAGAGAGAGAGACAATAAACAAACTGGCACACGGGAGAGAGAGAGAGAGACAATAAACAAACTGGCACACGGGAGAGAGAGAGAGAGAGAGAGACAATAAACAAACTGGCACACGGGGGAGAGAGAGAGAGACAATAAACAAACTGGCACACGGGAGAGAGAGAGAGAGAGAGAGAGAGAGACAATAAACAAACTGGCACACGGGAGAGAGAAAGAGAGACAATAAACAAACTGGCACACGGGAGAGAGAGAGAGACAATAAACAAACTGGCACACGGGAGAGAGAAAGAGAGACAATAAACAAACTGGCACACGGGAGAGAGAGAGAGAGAGAGAGAGAGACAATAAACAAACTGGCACACGGGAGAGAGAGAGAGACAATAAACAAACTGGCACACGGGAGAGAGAGAGACAATAAACAAACTGGCACACGGGAGAGAGAGAGACAATAAACAAACTGGCACATGGGAGAGAGAGAGAGAGAGAGAGAGAGAATAAACAAACTGGCACACGGGAGAGAGAGAGACAATAAACAAACTGGCACACGGGAGAGAGAGAGAGACAATAAACAAACTGGCACACGGGAGAGAGAGAGAGACAATAAACAAACTGGCACACGGGAGAGTGAGAGAGAGAGAGAGAGACAATAAACAAACTGGCACACGGGAGAGAGAGAGAGAGAGAGAGACAATAAACAAACTGGCACACGGGAGAGAGAGAGAGAGAGAGAGACAATAAACAAACTGGCACACGAGAGAAAGAGAGAGAGAGAAAATAAACAAACTGGCACACGGGAGAGAGAGAGAGAGAGAGAGAGAGAGAGAGAGAGAATAAATAAACTGGCACACGGGAGAGAGAGAGAGAGAGAGAGACAATAAACAAACTGGCACACGGGAGGGAGGGAGAGAGAGAGAGAGAGAGAGAGAGAGAGAAAGACAATAAACAAACTGGCACACGGGAGAGAGAGAGAGAGACAATAAACAAACTGGCACACGGGAGAGAGAGAGAGAGACAATAAACAATCTGGCACACGGGAGAGAGAGAGAGACAATAAACAAACTGGCACACGGGAGAGAGAGAGAGAGAGAGAGAGAGGGAATAAACAAACTGGCACACGGGAGAGAGAGAGAGAGAGAGAGACAATAAACAAACTGGCACACGGGAGAGAGAGAGAGAGAGAGAGAGACAATAAACAAACTGGCACACGGGAGAGAGAGAGAGAGAGAGAGAGACAATAAACAATCTGGCACACGGGAGAGAGAGAGAGACAATAAACAAACTGGCACACGGGAGAGAGAGAGAGAGTGAGGGAGAGAGAGACAATAAACAAACTGGCACACGGGAGAGAGAGAGAGTGAGAGAGAGAGAGAGACAATAAACAAACTGGCACACGGGAGAGAGAGAGAGAGAGAGAGAGAGAGAGAGAGAGAGAGAGAGAGAGAGAAATAAATTGACAGGAGTGAGGTTAGACTAGAGAGCACAATGAGAGAGGTGCGACTCTATGAGTCGAGACTGACAATGAGTGGGAAAACTAAACAACACAAAAAATGATGGTGTCAGATTTAAGAGAGAAGAGACAGGGCGAGGGGGTCAAAGAGGGAATAGGAGACAGAGAAAGAATATGAACTATGTTGAATATTTACTTCCTAACACAACAACAAAAAAAGCTCTTATTTTCAGCATGTTACAACACACTGCTTTTGGGTGTGTCCTTTCCCATTTGTCTTACAACCAGGACTTTCCCTGATCATTCTGTTTCTATTTTTAATTGCCACCTGGGCCACGTGTAAAGACAACAGTAGATCCCCAACAAGCACTAGACTACCTGGCCATTTATCACAACCAGAATCCGGGACAAAGAGACAGGCCTTGAGTGAGACGTCGTGTCCTTGATATTTGTGCTGTCTCTTCCTGTTTACGCTAAAATGCTGTTTGTTGGAGATAGATGCTTCTCGATGTAGCAGATTGTTGACAGGTGACTATTAATGTAGCAGATTGTTGACAGATGTCTCTCTGTGTAGCAGATTGTTGTTGACATATTCTCTGTCTAGCAGATAGTTGTTGACAGATGTCTCTCTGTGTAGCAGATTGTTGACAGATGTCTCTCTGTGTAGCAGATAGTTGTTGACAGATGTCTCTCTGTGTAGCAGATAGTTGTTGACAGATGTCTCTCTGTGTAGCAGATTGTTGACAGATGTCTCTCTGTGTAGCATATTGTAGACAGATGTCTCTTTGTGTAGCAGATTGTTGACAGATGTCTCTCTGTGTAGCAAATAGTTGTTGACAGATGTCTCTCTGTGTAGCAGATAGTTGTTGACAGATGTCTCTCTGTGTAGCAGATTGTTGACAGATGTCTCTTTGTGTAGCAGATTGTTGACAGATGTCTCTCTGTGTAGCAGATTGTTGTTGACAGATGTCTCTCTGTGTAGCAGATTGTTGACAGATGTCTCTTTGTGTAGCAGATTGTTGACAGATGTCTCTCTGTGTAGCAGATAGTTGTTGACAGATGTCTCTCTGTGTAGCAGATTGTTGACAGATGTCTCTTTGTGTAGCATATTGTTGTTGACAGATGTCTCTTTGTGTAGCAGATTGTTGACAGATGTCTCTCTGTGTAGCAGATTGTTGTTGACAGATGTCTCTCTGTGTAGCAGATTGTTGACAGATGTCTCTTTGTGTAGCAGATTGTTGTTGACAGATGTCTCTCTGTGTAGCAGATTGTTGACAGATGTCTCTTTGTGTAGCATATTGTTGTTGACAGATGTCTCTTTGTGTAGCAGATTGTTGACAGATGTCTCTCTGTGTAGCAGATTGTTGTTGACAGATGTCTCTCTGTGTAGCAGATTGTTGACAGATGTCTCTTTGTGTAGCATATTGTTGTTGACAGATGTCTCTCTGTGTAGCATATTGTTGACAGATGTCTCTTTGTGTAGCAGATTGTTGACAGATGTCTCTCTGTGTAGCAGATTGTTGTTGACAGATGTCTCTCTGTGTAGCAGATTGTTGTTGACAGATGTCTCTCTGTGTAGCAGATTGTTGACAGATGTCTCTTTGTGTAGCATATTGTTGTTGACAGATGTCTCTTTGTGTAGCAGATTGTTGTTGACAGATGTCTCTTTGTCTAGCAGATTGTTGACAGATGTCTCTTTGTGTAGCAGATTGTTGACAGATGTCTCTCTGTGTAGCAGATTTTTGTTGACATATTCTCTGTGTAGCAGATTTTTGTTGACATATTCTCTGTGTAGCAGATTGTTGTTGACATATTCTCTGTGTAGCAGATTGTTGTTGACAGATGTCTCTTTGTGTAGCAGATTGTTATTGACAGATGTCTCTTTGTGTAGCAGATTGTTGGCAGATGTTTCTCTGTGTAGCAGATTGTTGTTGACATATTCTCTGTGTAGCAGATTGTTGTTGACAGATGTCTCTCTGTGTAGCAGATTGTTGTTGACAGATGTCTCTCTGTGTAGCAGATTGTTGTTGACAGATGTCTCTCTGTGTAGCAGATTGTTGTTGACAGATGTCTCTCTGTGTAGCAGATTATTGTTGACATATTCTCTGTGTAGCAGATTGTTGTTGACATATTCTCTGTGTAGCAGATTGTTGTTGACATATTCTCTGTGTAGCAGATTGTTGTTGACAGATGTCTCTTTGTGTAGCAGATTGTTATTGACAGATGTCTCTTTGTGTAGCAGATTGTTGGCAGATGTTTCTCTGTGTAGCAGATTGTTGTTGACATATTCTCTGTGTAGCAGATTGTTGTTGACAGATGTCTCTCTGTGTAGCAGATTGTTGTTGACAGATGTCTCTCTGTGTAGCAGATTGTTGTTGACAGATGTCTCTCTGTGTAGCAGATTGTTGTTGACAGATGTCTCTCTGTGTAGCAGATTATTGTTGACATATTCTCTGTGTAGCAGATTGTTGTTGACAGATGTCTCTCTGTGTAACAGATTGTTGTTGACATATTCTCTGTGTAGCAGATTGTTGTTGACAGATGTCTCTCTGTGTAGCAGATTGTTGTTGACAGATGTCTCTCTGTGTAGCAGATTGTTGTTGACAGATGTCTCTCTATGTAGCAGATTATTGTTGGCAGATGTCTCTCTGTGTAGCAGATTATTGTTGACAGATGTCTCTCTGTGTAGCAGATTGTTGTTGACAGATTCTCTTTGTGTAGCAGACTGTTGTTGACAAATGTCTCTCTGTGTAGCAGATTGTTGTTGACAGATGTCTCTCTGTGTAGCAGATTGTTGACAGATGTTTCTCTGTGTAGCAGATTGTTATTGACAGATGTCTCTCTGTGTAGCAGATTGTTGTTGACAGATGTCTCTCTGTGTAGCAGATTGTTGTTGACAGATGTCTCTCTGTGTAGCAGATTGTTGTTGACAGATGTTTCTCTGTGTAGCAGATTATTGTTGGCAGATTTCTCTTTGTGTAGCAGATTGTTGTTGACACATGTCTCTCTGTGTAGCAGACTGTTGTTGACAGATGTCTCTCTGTGTAACAGATTGTTGACAGATGTTTCTCTGTGTAGCAGATTGTTGTTGACAGATGTCTCTCTGTGTAGCAGATTGTTGTTGACAGATTCTCTCTGTGTAGCAGACTGTTGTTGACAGATGTCTCTCTGTGTAGCAGATTGTTGTTGACAGATTCTCTCTGTGTAGCAGACTGTTGTTGACAGATGTCTCTCTGTGTAGCAGAGTGTTGACAGATTCTCACTGTGTAGCAGATTGTTGACAGACGTTTCTCTGTGTAGCAGATTGTTGACAGATTCTCACTGTGTAGCAGATTGTTGACAGATGTCTCTCTGTGTAGCAGATTGTTCACAGATTCTCTCTGTGTTGCAGATTTTGACAGATTCTCTGTGTAGCAGAGTGTTGACAGATAATTCTCTGTGTAGGAGAGTGTTGATAGATTCTCTCTTTGTAGCAGATTGTGGTACTTTTGCCTTAATTCACCCCAAACAAACGGAATCCCAGGGTATGCCGTCACATCCAGGGGTTCCCTGTGTTGCGCCGTAGCTCGGTGCGCAATTTTATCGGTGTGCAACATTTGCTCTCGGCGACATCCCCCGGCCCCCCCCCCCCCCCCAACTGTAACTGGCAAAATGAAATGCTTGTCAACTCTTGAGACCAGCAGTATACGAAAAGAATGATGATGATCTGTCTGTACGGCAGACGCGAGCCTTGCAGCCATGTGGCCTTGTCTCTGCAGGGATATCCTGCTGACATGGTGAATGTCGTCGGCACTCCATCTGTCCTGACGCTCAGTCAGCGCTAGCACCATGATGGCATGATTATGAGAACAGCGTCTACAGAATGTCAGATGCCATGATGCTGCTGCAGAAAATCAACGCTACTCTGCTTGTCGTGGACAGTTGCTGCTGCCAGTTCCAGAAAACTCATGATGAGACAAACACACACAAAACACACACACACACTCACACAGAGACGGTTGCCAAAGCCAAAGAAACACTGTGGGGCAATTGAAACGCACTGACACGAACTGTACCCGAACACAGAGGAGGTCACCGCCAGTGCTAAATATAGCCGGTGACGTTTGTTTAGGGTGAATAAAGGCAAAAGTACCCAGATTGTTGTTGACAGATGTCTCTCTGTGTATCAGATTGTTGACAGATGTCTCTCTGTGTAGCAGATTGTTAACAGATTCCTCTGTGTAGCAGATTGTTGACAGATGTTTCTCTGTGTAGCAGAGTGTTGACAGATTCTCTCTGTTTAGCAGACTGTTGACAGGTGACTATCGTCGTAGCAGATTGTTAACAGATGTCTCTCTGTGTAGCAGACTGTTAACAGGTATCGCACTGTTTAATAGATTATTGACAGATTCTCTCTGTGTAGCAGATTGTTGACAGATTCCCTCTTTGTAGCAGATTGTTGACAGATGTTTCTCTGTATCTCTGTGTGAGTTGGATTATACTACCCAATCCACCCTATAGTCCCGATTTGGCACTCTCTGATTGTCATCTGATTGGCCCATCTAAAGATGCACTCCGTGGGACAAGGTTTGAACATGATGACGGAGTGATTCATGCGGCGAAGAAATGACCAATACAAAATCTTGTACGGGCAAGGAATGCATGTACCTGTTTCGCGCTGATATTTTCTAGGTCCCATTGTTCTAGGCTCCATTTACCCCAGGAATGTGGACAGGAAACAGCCATTGTTCTAGGCTCCATTGTTCTAGGCTCCATCGTTCTAGGCTCCATCATTCTAGGCCCCATTGTTCTAGGCTCTATTGTTCTAGGCTCCATTGTTCTAGGCTCCATTGACCCCCGGGATCTAGTCTGGAAACAGCCATTGTTCTAGGCTCCATTGTTCTAGGCTACATTGTTCTAGGTTCCATCGTTCTAGTCCCCATCGTTCTAGGCTCTATTGTTCTAGGCTTCATTGTTCTATGCTCCATTATTCTAGGCTCCATTGTTCTAGGCTCCATTGACCCACGGGATCTAGTCTGGAAACAGCCATTGTTCTAGGCTCCATTGTTCTAGGCTTCATTGTTCTATGCTCCATCGTTCTAGGCTCCATCGTTCTAGGCTCCATTGTTCTAGGCTCCATTATTCTAGGCTCCATCGTTCTAGGCTCCATCGTTCTAGGCTCCATTGTTCTAAGCTCCATTGTTCTAGGCTCCATTGTTCTAGGCTCCATCGTTCTAGGCTCCATCGTTCTAGGTTCCATCGTTCTAGGCTCCATTTTTCTAGGCTCCATAGTTCTTGGCTCCATAGACCCCTGCGATCTAGTCTGGAAACAGCCATTGTTCTAGGCTCCATAGTTCTAGGCTCCATTGTTCTAGGCTCTATTGTTCTAGGCTCCATTGTTCTAGGCTCCATTAACCCCCGGGATCTAGTCTGGAAACAGCCATTGTTCTAGGCTCCATTGTTCTAGTCTCCATTGTTCTAGGCTCCATCGTTCTAGGCTCTCTTGTCCTAGGCTCCATTGTTCTAGGCTCCATTATTCTAGGCTCCATTGTTCTAGGCTCCATTGACCCACGGGATCTAGTCTGGAAACAGCCATTGTTCTAGGCTCCATTGTTCTAGGCTCCATTGTTCTAGGCTCCATCGTTTTAGGCTCCATTGTTTTAGGCTCCATTGTTCTAGGCTCCATCGTTCTAGGCTCCATCGTTCTAGGCTCCATTGTTCTAAGCTCCATTGTTCTAGGCTCCATTGTCCTAGGTTCCATTGTTCTAGGCTCCATTGTTCTAGGCTCTATTTTTCTAGGCTCCATAGTTCTATGCTCCATTGACCCCCGGGATCTAGTCTGGAAACAGCCATTGTTCTAGGCTCCATAGTTCTAGGCTCGATTGACCTCCGGGATCTAGTCTGGAAACAGCCATTGTTCCAGGCTCCATTGTTCTAGGCTCCATTGTTCTAGGCTCCATTGACCCCTGGGGTGTATTCATGCACCAGACTTCGTTCTAGGTTCTAGTGACCCAAGGGTTGCAGGCAGGGGACACTCAATATTGTAGGCAAGAATTAACTCCGGACGATTAACACCAAGGCATTAATGTAAGGTCATTCGAGAGTGTCAGCAGAAAATTAGTTCATGGGGGAATCCAAAACTCTGACGCTGTATAGGAAGTCATGTAAACATTGTAGTACATGGAGAATCCAAAACTCTGACGCTATATAGGAAGTCATGTAAACATTGTAGTACATGGAGAATCCAACATTGTGACGCTATATAGGAAGTCATGTAAACATTGTAGTACATGGAGAATCCAACATTGTGACGCTATATAGGAAGTCATGTAAACATTGTAGTACATGGAGAATCCAACATTGTGACGCTATATAGGAAGTCATGTAAACATTGTAGTACATGGAGAATCCAACACTCTGACGCTAAGTAAGAAGTAATTCATACATTGTGTGGTATAAACTACCACTCAAGATCAAATATTCTCGACGAGAAAGTTAATTGTCATAATTATACATGTGACTACTTGCAGGGTTGGCACAGCGATGCTTCCACAGTACAATCTGAGACAGTCAGAACTCGGAAGAAACTATTTGCCAGGTTTCGCTTAGCGATGCTTCCATAGAACAATCTGCGGCAGTCAGAACTCGGAAGAAACTACTTGCCAGGTTTGGCTCAGCGATACTTCCATAGAACAATCTGCGACAGTTAGAACTCGGAAGAAACTACTTGCAGGGTTGGTTCAGCGATACTTCCATAGAAAAAATCTGAGGTAGTCAGAACTCCGAAGAAACCCCAGCCCGTCCAAGTTGGGGATATTTATTAAGAGAATCCAGATGTTGTCACGTTTGTCAGTACCGAGGTTTCATGGCCGCTGACTTAAGCTACTTCACACAATGCCCCCGCCGAATGCCCCATGAAAGTGTCGCAAGAAGAAGTCGGTGTGTATCAAGTCTGATCTCAGTTTAATACTGACTAACAGAGCAGACCAACTTAACTGAAACACCAGCCTCCCTCCAGACCGACAGCAAGACTGCAGTTAACACGCGAGTAACTCAGGGCCGAAAGACTTCAGTTCAATTTCAACCAATGATTGTCACCCCGGTATCAGCCTCTTTCTGAACAGTCTAGAGCAGTGGTTCTCAACCGGTGGAGAATTCCCCCCCCCTCCCCAGGGGGAATGTTAGGGTTTCCGAGGGGGGGGGGGAATTAAGATTATGTCAAGATCCCATTAATACAAGAACCAGTTACTTGATATTGTTTTCCCTCTAAATTTTACGGTTCTATACTTCTCGTCCTAATGAAGTTCGTTTTGTAACGTAAGTAGATCCGCGAATCACGTTTTATGTAGATGTCTAGACTTATTCTAGTATGTGTTATTAAATTTAGCGTCCATGTTTATGTATACTGTGTAAGGGTCGGGGGGGGGGGGAGATTTATAGGGAGGAAGTTCAATTCGAAGGGGGGGGGGGATGACGTTCTGAACATATGGTAAAGGGGGGCATGGGCCAAAAAAAGGTTGAGAACCACTGGCCTAGAGTCTAGAGCAGTGGTTCTCAACCTTTTATGGCCCGTGCCCCCCTTCACCATATTTTCAGAACGTTATTCCACCCCTTTCGTATTTCCTACCTAAAAATGTGGCCCTTGCCCTCCTCCACCATATTTTCAGAACGTCAACCCCCCCCCCCCCCCCCCACCCTTTCGTATTTCCTACATAAAAAATCCCCTCCCCCCTTCCCTACAGAGTATACGTAATAATGGAAGCTAAATTTAATAGCACAAACTAAAACAAGTCTAGACGTCCACATAAAACGGGATTTGTGGGTCTGCTCACTTTATAAAATGAATTTTAGAAGGGTGAGACATAAAGAACCGCAAAGTATGAAGGGAAAAACAATATCAAGCAATTGGTTCTTGTATTAACGCGATCTTGAAATAATCATAATCCCCCCCCCCCCCTGGAAACCCTAAAATTCCCCTCGGGGGGGGGGGGGGGAAATTCACCACCGGTTGAGAACCACTGGTCTAGAGACAATGAGGAAAAGACAAGGAGGAAAACTACTAAACTATTAACGGAGAAGGGGAGAGCGAAACGCGGCTGAAAAAGTAAAGAAAACGAAAGCGAGGATATAAGACCATTCAGGATGCACGCACACTGTTATTTGTTGATACTAATTCTAACGAGTTGTTATTCTTGTCTGTTAAGTGATCGTCATATTGCTGAACATTCTGTATTACTGAAACTTGCGAGATAGACTACTGTAAGGCAAGAGGAACAGAGCGATGGAATACACGGGGTTCATGTTCACAACTCACTCTCATCTCAAGTGACCTTACACAAGTCCAGACAATATTTTTACATTTGGGAAACAGTTGTCCTGGGAAATAGCAACTGGGGAACCATCTGAGGCCACTAAGACAGTTCATAAATAAATATACTGTATTGTTTGGCATTCGTTGTAATTTGACCTATGCTAGTTTAATATAAAATGCTGAGACATATGGTGCTATTGTAATGGTTAGATACGTTTTCTGTCCATATTCCATAGTTGTGGGTTCATGTGGATGATAGACATGACTAATGAAGACACCTTTTTGGGGTGTCTAGTTGGACATAAGTCGAAATACACTTGTTCCTGCAACGAGGCGCTGTCGTCATTTGGAGGTGACAGGTTCGAATCCTGGTCGGTAACTGTAGCTTTCTTTTCTGATGTTGTCTAGTGCGTCCTCTAGTCTCTACTTCTATGACCGCCAAATAACACATTTGTGTTTATTTATGAACTGTCCTGGTAAATGTGGAATTCAGTACGCATAAGTGTATTCATCTGTCATTCAGATGTGGAATTCAGTACACATAAAGTGTATTCATCTGTCATTCAGATGTGGAATTCAGTACACATAAAGTGTATTCATCTGTCATTCAGATGTGGAATTCAGTAAACATAAAGTGTATTCATCTGTCATTCAGATGTGGAATTCAGTACACATAAAGTGCATTCATCTTTCCTGGTGAATGTGGAATTCAGTACACATAAAGTGTATTCATCTGTCATTCAAATGTGGAATTCAGTACACATAAAGTGTATTCATCTGTCATTCAGATGTGGAATTCAGTACACATAAAGTGCATTCATCTTTCCTGGTAAATGTGGAATTCAGTACACATAAAGTGTATTCCTCTGTACTGGTAAATGTGGAATTCAGTACACATAAAGTGTATTCATCTGTCATTCAGATGTGGAATTCAGTAAACATAAGTGTATTCATCTGTCATTCAGATGTGGAATTCAGTACACATAAAGTGCATTCATCTTTCCTGGTGAATGTGGAATTCAGTACACATAAAGTGTATTCATCTGTCATTCAAATGTGGAATTCAGTACACATAAAGTGTATTCATCTGTCATTCAGATGTGGAATTCAGTACACATAAAGTGCATTCATCTTTCCTGGTAAATGTGGAATTCAGTACACATAAAGTGTATTCCTCTGTACTGGTAAATGTGGAATTCAGTACACATAAAGTGTATTCATCTGTCATTCAGATGTGGAATTCAGTAAACATAAAGTGTATTCATCTGTCATTCAGATGTGGAATTCAGTACACATAAAGTGCATTCATCTTTCCTGGTGAATGTGGAATTCAGTACACATAAGTGTATTCATCTGTCATTCAAATGTGGAATTCAGTACACATAAAGTGTATTCATCTGTCATTCAGATGTGGAATTCAGTACACATAAAGTGCATTCATCTTTCCTGGTAAATGTGGAATTCAGTACACATAAAGTGTATTCCTCTGTACTGGTAAATGTGGAATTCAGTACACATAAAGTGTATTCATCTGTCCTGGTAAATGTGGAATTCAGTACACATAAAGTGTATTCATCTGTCATTAAGATGTGGAATTCAATACACATAAAGTGTATTCATCTTTCATTCAGATGTGGAATTCAGTACACATAAAGTGTATTCATCTGTCCTGGTAAATGTGGAATTCAGTACACATAAAGTGTATTCATCTGTCATTCAGATGTGGAATTCAGTACATATAAAGTGTATTCATCTGTCGTGGTCAATGTGGAATTCAGTACACATAAAGTGTATTCATCTGTCATTCAGATGTGGAATTCAGTACACATAAAATGTATTCATCTGTCGTGGTCAATGTGGAATTCAGTACACATAAAGTGTATTCATCTGTCATTCAGATGTGGAATTCAGTACACATAAAGTGTATTCATCTGTCGTGGTCAATGTGGAATTCAGTACACATAAAGTGTATTCATCTGTCATTCAAATGTGGAATTCAGTACACATAAAGTGTATTCATCTGTCCTGGTAAATGTGGAATTCAGTACACATAAAGTGTATTCATCTGTCGTGGTCAATATGGAATTCAGTACACATAAAGTGTATTCATCTGTCATTCAAATGTGGAATTCAGTACACATAAAGTGTATTCATCTGTCCTGGTAAATGTGGAATTCAGTTCACATAAAGTGTATTCATCTGTAATTCAAATGTATGGATGCGAAGCGTGGACAATAAGCAGTCAAGCTGAAAAACATCTGATGGCTGTAGAAATGTGGTTTCTTAGGAAAATGCAAAGAATACCATGGACAGCCAGAAAGACCAATGAACAATTCCTTCAAGAAACAAATGAAGATCGTACATTGATTATAGAAATTAGACGTAGACAGTCAAAACTTTTTGGGCATGTTATGAGAAGAAATGGATTGGAGAATTTGGTGACAACTGGCAAGATCGAAGGGAAGAGACCATGGGGACAACCGAGAAGTAAAAAACTGGATGGCTTGGCCTTGTGGCATGGTCGAGACAGGAACATAGAGCTGATCCACCACTCTGGTGATCGAGTGAGATGGCAGAACATGACCGCCCACGCTTATCGGCATGGCATATGATGGATGGATGGATGGATGGATGGAAAGTTTACTCTTCTGTTCTGGTAAAATGTGGAATTTAGTACATGTAAAGTTTATTCATCTGTCAGTACATATATAGTGTATTTATCTATCATTACACATAAAGTGTATTTATCTGTCAGCGCACATAAAGTGTATTTATCTGTTAGTACACATAAAGTGTATTTATCTGTCAGTGCACATAAAGTGTATTTATCTGTCAGTGCACATAAAGTGTATTTATCTGTCAGTACACATAAAGTGTATTTATCTGTCAGTACACATAAAGTGTATTTATCTTAGTTAGTTAGTTAGTTATCAGTTGGGGTATCTTCGTTGCACTCCGGACATGTCCATAGGTGCTCAGATCCTCCCCCCAGCATATGCATCAGCGTCCGGTGGCTAATAGTGCCAGTTCTGTGTTGGTTGACGAGGCGCTTTGTTTTCCCGATGTACCTCTCGCGTCCGGCTGTGCCGATTCTTACTCCCAGGTCTTTCATCCTGGAAAGCGATGTGGAATCACTGGCGTCAAAATCCTCTGTTCTCGCCATATCTTTAAGGGCGTTAATAACATCGGCATGATCCATGGGCTGGCCATCTACAGGGGGTGCAGAGCCAGCTAATTTATCAGCTCGTTCATTTCCCTCGACTCCCGCATGTCCCGGGACGAAGATGAAGGTGACTTTGCGGACAACAGACTTCCGCAGCGACTCAGTCCACTGTCTACGTACAGATCCAGCTTCGACCTTCTGAATCATGCTCATTGAATCACTTAGTACACACACGTTGGTATAATGCTGTGATTCCAGCCATATGAAAGCCTGTGTAACTGCCATCACCTCCATCGTCATGCTGCTCGTGGTCATGGAGTGGGCACCACTGGATTCTTGAACGGTTCGGCCCGCTGAGCGGGCTGTAAATGCCCACGCACTTCTCTGCTGCTTTACAACAGATCCATCTGTATAGATGAGCACTTCGGGGCTATCTGAGTGATCATAGATGAGCGCGTTAACCTCTGCATTGACAGCGGCAGGGTTCTGCTCTCTGCACCGTCTGTCGAGTGTGATAATGCAGGAGAAGGTACACTTAAAAGCTGGAGGCACCGGCACCCATTCCTTGCCGGGGTTGATACTGGTAAGACTGCAGACCTGTCCGACGACATCTTCCGCCCAACCCATCCATGATTTGCCCCTCTTTAGCCTGTCACCCTTTTCTCTGCATACAGCGTCATGTAGAGGGTGCTGCTCATCTGCACTTATTTTTAAGTATGCACGAGCTCTCCATATCTTGATCCTGTGTTCCATTGTCGGGATTTTAGTTTAATACTCAGTTTCAGTTTAATACTGTCTAACAGAGCAGACCAACTTAACTGAAACACCAGCCTCCCTCCAGACCGACAGCAAGACTGCAGTTAACACGCGAGTAACTCAGGGCCGAAAGACTTCAGTTCAATTTCAACCAATGATTGTCACCCCGGTATCAGCCTCTTTCTGAACAGTCTAGAGCAGTGGTTCTCAACCGGTGGAGAATTCCCCCCCCCTCCCCAGGGGGAATGTTAGGGTTTCCGAGGGGGGGGGGGGAATTAAGATTATGTCAAGATCCCATTAATACAAGAACCAGTTACTTGATATTGTTTTCCCTCTAAATTTTACGGTTCTATACTTCTCGTCCTAATGAAGTTCGTTTTGTAACGTAAGTAGATCCGCGAATCACGTTTTATGTAGATGTCTAGACTTATTCTAGTATGTGTTATTAAATTTAGCGTCCATGTTTATGTATACTGTGTAAGGGTCGGGGGGGGGGGGAGATTTATAGGGAGGAAGTTCAATTCGAAGGGGGGGGGGATGACGTTCTGAACATATGGTAAAGGGGGGCATGGGCCAAAAAAAGGTTGAGAACCACTGGCCTAGAGTCTAGAGCAGTGGTTCTCAACCTTTTATGGCCCGTGCCCCCCTTCACCATATTTTCAGAACGTTATTCCACCCCTTTCGTATTTCCTACCTAAAAATGTGGCCCTTGCCCTCCTCCACCATATTTTCAGAACGACACCCCCCCCCCCACCCTTTCGTATTTCCTACATAAAAAATCCCCTCCCCCCTTCCCTACAGAGTATACGTAATAATGGAAGCTAAATTTAATAGCACAAACTAAAACAAGTCTAGACGTCCACATAAAACGGGATTTGTGGGTCTGCTCACTTTATAAAATGAATTTTAGAAGGGTGAGACATAAAGAACCGCAAAGTATGAAGGAAAAAACAATATCAAGCAATTGGTTCTTGTATTAACGCGATCTTGAAATAATCATAATCCCCCCCCCCCCTGGAAACCCTAAAATTCCCCTCGGGGGGGGGGGGAATTCACCACCGGTTGAGAACCACTGGTCTAGAGACAATGAGGAAAAGACAAGGAGGAAAACTACTAAACTATTAACGGAGAAGGGGAGAGCGAAACGCGGCTGAAAAAGTAAAGAAAACGAAAGCGAGGATATAAGACCATTCAGGATGCACGCACACTGTTATTTGTTGATACTAATTCTAACGAGTTGTTATTCTTGTCTGTTAAGTGATCGTCATATTGCTGAACATTCTGTATTACTGAAACTTGCGAGATAGACTACTGTAAGGCAAGAGGAACAGAGCGATGGAATACACGGGGTTCATGTTCACAACTCACTCTCATCTCAAGTGACCTTACACAAGTCCAGACAATATTTTTACATTTGGGAAACAGTTGTCCTGGGAAATAGCAACTGGGGAACCATCTGAGGCCACTAAGACAGTTCATAAATAAATATACTGTATTGTTTGGCATTCGTTGTAATTTGACCTATGCTAGTTTAATATAAAATGCTGAGACATATGGTGCTATTGTAATGGTTAGATACGTTTTCTGTCCATATTCCGTAGTTGTGGGTTCATGTGGATGATAGACATGACTAATGAAGACACCTTTTTGGGGTGTCTAGTTGGACATAAGTCGAAATACACTTGTTCCTGCAACGAGGCGCTGTCGTCATTTGGAGGTGACAGGTTCGAATCCTGGTCGGTAACTGTAGCTTTCTTTTCTGATGTTGTCTAGTGCGTCCTCTAGTCTCTACTTCTATGACCGCCAAATAACACATTTGTGTTTATTTATGAACTGTCCTGGTAAATGTGGAATTCAGTACGCATAAAGTGTATTCATCTGTCATTCAGATGTGGAATTCAGTACACATAAAGTGTATTCATCTGTCATTCAGATGTGGAATTCAGTACACATAAAGTGTATTCATCTGTCATTCAGATGTGGAATTCAGTACACATAAAGTGTATTCATCTGTCATTCAGATGTGGAATTCAGTAAACATAAAGTGTATTCATCTGTCATTCAGATGTGGAATTCAGTACACATAAAGTGCATTCATCTTTCCTGGTGAATGTGGAATTCAGTACACATAAAGTGTATTCATCTGTCATTCAAATGTGGAATTCAGTACACATAAAGTGTATTCATCTGTCATTCAGATGTGGAATTCAGTACACATAAAGTGCATTCATCTTTCCTGGTAAATGTGGAATTCAGTACACATAAAGTGTATTCCTCTGTACTGGTAAATGTGGAATTCAGTACACATAAAGTGTATTCATCTGTCATTCAGATGTGGAATTCAGTAAACATAAAGTGTATTCATCTGTCATTCAGATGTGGAATTCAGTACACATAAAGTGCATTCATCTTTCCTGGTGAATGTGGAATTCAGTACACATAAAGTGTATTCATCTGTCATTCAAATGTGGAATTCAGTACACATAAAGTGTATTCATCTGTCATTCAGATGTGGAATTCAGTACACATAAAGTGCATTCATCTTTCCTGGTAAATGTGGAATTCAGTACACATAAAGTGTATTCCTCTGTACTGGTAAATGTGGAATTCAGTACACATAAAGTGTATTCATCTGTCATTCAGATGTGGAATTCAGTAAACATAAAGTGTATTCATCTGTCATTCAGATGTGGAATTCAGTACACATAAAGTGCATTCATCTTTCCTGGTGAATGTGGAATTCAGTACACATAAAGTGTATTCATCTGTCATTCAAATGTGGAATTCAGTACACATAAAGTGTATTCATCTGTCATTCAGATGTGGAATTCAGTACACATAAAGTGCATTCATCTTTCCTGGTAAATGTGGAATTCAGTACACATAAAGTGTATTCCTCTGTACTGGTAAATGTGGAATTCAGTACACATAAAGTGTATTCATCTGTCCTGGTAAATGTGGAATTCAGTACACATAAAGTGTATTCATCTGTCATTAAGATGTGGAATTCAATACACATAAAGTGTATTCATCTTTCATTCAGATGTGGAATTCAGTACACATAAAGTGTATTCATCTGTCCTGGTAAATGTGGAATTCAGTACACATAAAGTGTATTCATCTGTCATTCAGATGTGGAATTCAGTACATATAAAGTGTATTCATCTGTCGTGGTCAATGTGGAATTCAGTACACATAAAGTGTATTCATCTGTCATTCAGATGTGGAATTCAGTACACATAAAATGTATTCATCTGTCGTGGTCAATGTGGAATTCAGTACACATAAAGTGTATTCATCTGTCATTCAGATGTGGAATTCAGTACACATATAGTGTATTCATCTGTCGTGGTCAATGTGGAATTCAGTACACATAAAGTGTATTCATCTGTCATTCAAATGTGGAATTCAGTACGCATAAAGTGTATTCATCTGTCCTGGTAAATGTGGAATTCAGTACACATAAAGTGTATTCATCTGTCGTGGTCAATGTGGAATTCAGTACACATAAAGTGTATTCATCTGTCATTCAAATGTGGAATTCAGTACACATAAAGTGTATTCATCTGTCCTGGTAAATGTGGAATTCAGTTCACATAAAGTGTATTCATCTGTAATTCAAATGTATGGATGCGAAGCGTGGACAATAAGCAGTCAAGCTGAAAAACATCTGATGGCTGTAGAAATGTGGTTTCTTAGGAAAATGCAAAGAATACCATGGACAGCCAGAAAGACCAATGAACAATTCCTTCAAGAAACAAATGAAGATCGTACATTGATTATAGAAATTAGACGTAGACAGTCAAAACTTTTTGGGCATGTTATGAGAAGAAATGGATTGGAGAATTTGGTGACAACTGGCAAGATCGAAGGGAAGAGACCATGGGGACAACCGAGAAGTAAAAAACTGGATGGCTTGGCCTTGTGGCATGGTCGAGACAGGAACATAGAGCTGATCCACCACTCTGGTGATCGAGTGAGATGGCAGAACATGACCGCCCACGCTTATCGGCATGGCATATGATGGATGGATGGATGGATGGATGGAAAGTTTACTCTTCTGTTCTGGTAAAATGTGGAATTTAGTACATGTAAAGTTTATTCATCTGTCAGTACATATACAGTGTATTTATCTATCATTACACATAAAGTGTATTTATCTGTCAGCGCACATAAAGTGTATTTATCTGTTAGTACACATAAAGTGTATTTATCTGTCAGTGCACATAAAGTGTATTTATCTGTCAGTGCACATAAAGTGTATTTATCTGTCATTCAGATGTGGAATTCAGTACACATAAAGTGCATTCATCTTTCCTGGTAAATGTGGAATTCAGTACACATAAAGTGTATTCCTCTGTACTGGTAAATGTGGAATTCAGTACACATAAAGTGTATTCATCTGTCATTCAGATGTGGAATTCAGTAAACATAAAGTGTATTCATCTGTCATTCAGATGTGGAATTCAATACACATAAAGTGCATTCATCTTTCCTGGTGAATGTGGAATTCAGTACACATAAGTGTATTCATCTGTCATTCAAATGTGGAATTCAGTACACATAAAGTGTATTCATCTGTCATTCAGATGTGGAATTCAGTACACATAAAGTGCATTCATCTTTCCTGGTAAATGTGGAATTCAGTACACATAAAGTGTATTCCTCTGTACTGGTAAATGTGGAATTCAGTACACATAAAGTGTATTCATCTGTCATTCAGATGTGGAATTCAGTAAACATAAAGTGTATTCATCTGTCATTCAGATGTGGAATTCAGTACACATAAAGTGCATTCATCTTTCCTGGTGAATGTGGAATTCAGTACACATAAAGTGTATTCATCTGTCATTCAAATGTGGAATTCAGTACACATAAAGTGTATTCATCTGTCATTCAGATGTGGAATTCAGTACACATAAAGTGCATTCATCTTTCCTGGTAAATGTGGAATTCAGTACACATAAAGTGTATTCCTCTGTACTGGTAAATGTGGAATTCAGTACACATAAAGTGTATTCATCTGTCCTGGTAAATGTGGAATTCAGTACACATAAAGTGTATTCATCTGTCATTAAGATGTGGAATTCAATACACATAAAGTGTATTCATCTTTCATTCAGATGTGGAATTCAGTACACATAAAGTGTATTCATCTGTCCTGGTAAATGTGGAATTCAGTACACATAAAGTGTATTCATCTGTCATTCAGATGTGGAATTCAGTACATATAAAGTGTATTCATCTGTCGTGGTCAATGTGGAATTCAGTACACATAAAGTGTATTCATCTGTCATTCAGATGTGGAATTCAGTACACATAAAATGTATTCATCTGTCGTGGTCAATGTGGAATTCAGTACACATAAAGTGTATTCATCTGTCATTCAGATATGGAATTCAGTACACATAAAGTGTATTCATCTGTCGTGGTCAATGTGGAATTCAGTACACATAAAGTGTATTCATCTGTCATTCAAATGTGGAATTCAGTACACATAAAGTGTATTCATCTGTCCTGGTAAATGTGGAATTCAGTACACATAAAGTGTATTCATCTGTCGTGGTCAATGTGGAATTCAGTACACATAAAGTGTATTCATCTGTCATTCAAATGTGGAATTCAGTACACATAAAGTGTATTCATCTGTCCTGGTAAATGTGGAATTCAGTTCACATAAAGTGTATTCATCTGTAATTCAAATGTATGGATGCGAAGCGTGGACAATAAGCAGTCAAGCTGAAAAACATCTGATGGCTGTAGAAATGTGGTTTCTTAGGAAAATGCAAAGAATACCATGGACAGCCAGAAAGACCAATGAACAATTCCTTCAAGAAACAAATAAAGATCGTACATTGATTATAGAAATTAGACGTAGACAGTCAAAACTTTTTGGGCATGTTATGAGAAGAAATGGATTGGAGAATTTGGTGACAACTGGCAAGATCGAAGGGAAGAGACCATGGGGACAACCGAGAAGTAAAAAACTGGATGGCTTGGCCTTGTGGCATGGTCGAGACAGGAACATAGAGCTGATCCACCACTCTGGTGATCGAGTGAGATGGCAGAACATGACCGCCCACGCTTATCGGCATGGCATATGATGGATGGATGGATGGATGGATGGAAAGTTTACTCTTCTGTTCTGGTAAAATGTGGAATTTAGTACATGTAAAGTTTATTCATCTGTCAGTACATATACAGTGTATTTATCTATCATTACACATAAAGTGTATTTATCTGTCAGCGCACATAAAGTGTATTTATCTGTTAGTACACATAAAGTGTATTTATCTGTCAGTGCACATAAAGTGTATTTATCTGTCAGTGCACATAAAGTGTATTTATCTGTCAGTACACATAAAGTGTATTTATCTGTCAGTACACATAAAGTGTATTTATCTTAGTTAGTTAGTTAGTTATCAGTTGGGGTATCTTCGTTGCACTCCGGACATGTCCATAGGTGCTCAGATCCTCCCCCCAGCATATGCATCAGCGTCCGGTGGCTAATAGTGCCAGTTCTGTGTTGGTTGACGAGGCGCTTTGTTTTCCCGATGTACCTCTCGCGTCCGGCTGTGCCGATTCTTACTCCCAGGTCTTTCATCCTGGAAAGCGATGTGGAATCACTGGCGTCAAAATCCTCTGTTCTCGCCATATCTTTAAGGGCGTTAATAACATCGGCATGATCCATGGGCTGGCCATCTACAGGGGGTGCAGAGCCAGCTAATTTATCAGCTCGTTCATTTCCCTCGACTCCCGCATGTCCCGGGACGAAGATGAAGGTGACTTTGCGGACAACAGACTTCCGCAGCGACTCAGTCCACTGTCTACGTACAGATCCAGCTTCGACCTTCTGAATCATGCTCATTGAATCACTTAGTACACACACGTTGGTATAATGCTGTGATTCCAGCCATATGAAAGCCTGTGTAACTGCCATCACCTCCATCGTCATGCTGCTCGTGGTCATGGAGTGGGCACCACTGGATTCTTGAACGGTTCGGCCCGCTGAGCGGGCTGTAAATGCCCACGCACTTCTCTGCTGCTTTACAACAGATCCATCTGTATAGATGAGCACTTCGGGGCTATCTGAGTGATCATAGATGAGCGCGTTAACCTCTGCATTGACAGCGGCAGGGTTCTGCTCTCTGCACCGTCTGTCGAGTGTGATAATGCAGGAGAAGGTACACTTAAAAGCTGGAGGCACCGGCACCCATTCCTTGCCGGGGTTGATACTGGTAAGACTGCAGACCTGTCCGACGACATCTTCCGCCCGACCCATCCATGATTTGCCCCTCTTTAGCCTGTCACCCTTTTCTCTGCATACAGCGTCATGCAGAGGGTGCTGCTCATCTGCACTTATTTTTAAGTATGCACGAGCTCTCCATATCTTGATCCTGTGTTCCATTGTCGGGATTTTAGTTTAATACTCAGTTTCAGTTTAATACTGTCTAACAGAGCAGACCAACTTAACTGAAACACCAGCCTCCCTCCAGACCGACAGCAAGACTGCAGTTAACACGCGAGTAACTCAGGGCCGAAAGACTTCAGTTCAATTTCAACCAATGATTGTCACCCCGGTATCAGCCTCTTTCTGAACAGTCTAGAGCAGTGGTTCTCAACCGGTGTAGAATTCCCCCCCCTCCCCAGGGGGAATGTTAGGGTTTCCGAGGGGGGGGGGGAATTAAGATTATGTCAAGATCCCATTAATACAAGAACCAGTTACTTGATATTGTTTTCCCTCTAAATTTTACGGTTCTATACTTCTCGTCCTAATGAAGTTCGTTTTGTAACGTAAGTAGATCCGCGAATCACGTTTTATGTAGATGTCTAGACTTATTCTAGTATGTGTTATTAAATTTAGCGTCCATGTTTATGTATACTGTGTAAGGGTCGGGGGGGGGGGGGAGATTTATAGGGAGGAAGTTCAATTCGAAGGGGGGGGGGGATGACGTTCTGAACATATGGTAAAGGGGGGCATGGGCCAAAAAAAGGTTGAGAACCACTGGCCTAGAGTCTAGAGCAGTGGTTCTCAACCTTTTATGGCCCGTGCCCCCCTTCACCATATTTTCAGAACGTTATTCCACCCCTTTCGTATTTCCTACCTAAAAATGTGGCCCTTGCCCTCCTCCACCATATTTTCAGAACGTCAACCCCCCCCCCCACCCTTTCGTATTTCCTACATAAAAAATCCCCTCCCCCCTTCCCTACAGAGTATACGTAATAATGGAAGCTAAATTTAATAGCACAAACTAAAACAAGTCTAGACGTCCACATAAAACGGGATTTGTGGGTCTGCTCACTTTATAAAATGAATTTTAGAAGGGTGAGACATAAAGAACCGCAAAGTATGAAGGGAAAAACAATATCAAGCAATTGGTTCTTGTATTAACGCGATCTTGAAATAATCATAATCCCCCCCCCCCCTGGAAACCCTAAAATTCCCCTCTGGGGGGGGGGGGGAATTCACCACCGGTTGAGAACCACTGGTCTAGAGACAATGAGGAAAAGACAAGGAGGAAAACTACTAAACTATTAACGGAGAAGGGGAGAGCGAAACGCGGCTGAAAAAGTAAAGAAAACGAAAGCGAGGATATAAGACCATTCAGGATGCACGCACACTGTTATTTGTTGATACTAATTCTAACGAGTTGTTATTCTTGTCTGTTAAGTGATCGTCATATTGCTGAACATTCTGTATTACTGAAACTTGCGAGATAGACTACTGTAAGGCAAGAGGAACAGAGCGATGGAATACACGGGGTTCATGTTCACAACTCACTCTCATCTCAAGTGACCTTACACAAGTCCAGACAATATTTTTACATTTGGGAAACAGTTGTCCTGGGAAATAGCAACTGGGGAACCATCTGAGGCCACTAAGACAGTTCATAAATAAATATACTGTATTGTTTGGCATTCGTTGTAATTTGACCTATGCTAGTTTAATATAAAATGCTGAGACATATGGTGCTATTGTAATGGTTAGATACGTTTTCTGTCCATATTCCATAGTTGTGGGTTCATGTGGATGATAGACATGACTAATGAAGACACCTTTTTGGGGTGTCTAGTTGGACATAAGTCGAAATACACTTGTTCCTGCAACGAGGCGCTGTCGTCATTTGGAGGTGACAGGTTCGAATCCTGGTCGGTAACTGTAGCTTTCTTTTCTGATGTTGTCTAGTGCGTCCTCTAGTCTCTACTTCTATGACCGCCAAATAACACATTTGTGTTTATTTATGAACTGTCCTGGTAAATGTGGAATTCAGTACGCATAAAGTGTATTCATCTGTCATTCAGATGTGGAATTCAGTACACATAAAGTGTATTCATCTGTCATTCAGATGTGGAATTCAGTACACATAAAGTGTATTCATCTGTCATTCAGATGTGGAATTCAGTAAACATAAAGTGTATTCATCTGTCATTCAGATGTGGAATTCAGTACACATAAAGTGCATTCATCTTTCCTGGTGAATGTGGAATTCAGTACACATAAAGTGTATTCATCTGTCATTCAAATGTGGAATTCAGTACACATAAAGTGTATTCATCTGTCATTCAGATGTGGAATTCAGTACACATAAAATGTATTCATCTGTCGTGGTCAATGTGGAATTCAGTACACATAAAGTGTATTCATCTGTCATTCAGATGTGGAATTCAGTACACATAAAGTGTATTCATCTGTCGTGGTCAATGTGGAATTCAGTACACATAAAGTGTATTCATCTGTCATTCAAATGTGGAATTCAGTACACATAAAGTGTATTCATCTGTCCTGGTAAATGTGGAATTCAGTACACATAAAGTGTATTCATCTGTCGTGGTCAATGTGGAATTCAGTACACATAAAGTGTATTCATCTGTCATTCAAATGTGGAATTCAGTACACATAAAGTGTATTCATCTGTCCTGGTAAATGTGGAATTCAGTTCACATAAAGTGTATTCATCTGTAATTCAAATGTATGGATGCGAAGCGTGGACAATAAGCAGTCAAGCTGAAAAACATCTGATGGCTGTAGAAATGTGGTTTCTTAGGAAAATGCAAAGAATACCATGGACAGCCAGAAAGACCAATGAACAATTCCTTCAAGAAACAAATGAAGATCGTACATTGATTATAGAAATTAGACGTAGACAGTCAAAACTTTTTGGGCATGTTATGAGAAGAAATGGATTGGAGAATTTGGTGACAACTGGCAAGATCGAAGGGAAGAGACCATGGGGACAACCGAGAAGTAAAAAACTGGATGGCTTGGCCTTGTGGCATGGTCGAGACAGGAACATAGAGCTGATCCACCACTCTGGTGATCGAGTGAGATGGCAGAACATGACCGCCCACGCTTATCGGCATGGCATATGATGGATGGATGGATGGATGGATGGAAAGTTTACTCTTCTGTTCTGGTAAAATGTGGAATTTAGTACATGTAAAGTTTATTCATCTGTCAGTACATATACAGTGTATTTATCTATCATTACACATAAAGTGTATTTATCTGTCAGCGCACATAAAGTGTATTTATCTGTTAGTACACATAAAGTGTATTTATCTGTCAGTGCACATAAAGTGTATTTATCTGTCAGTGCACATAAAGTGTATTTATCTGTCAGTACACATAAAGTGTATTTATCTGTCAGTACACATAAAGTGTATTTATCTTAGTTAGTTAGTTAGTTATCAGTTGGGGTATCTTCGTTGCACTCCGGACATGTCCATAGGTGCTCAGATCCTCCCCCCAGCATATGCATCAGCGTCCGGTGGCTAATAGTGCCAGTTCTGTGTTGGTTGACGAGGCGCTTTGTTTTCCCGATGTACCTCTCGCGTCCGGCTGTGCCGATTCTTACTCCCAGGTCTTTCATCCTGGAAAGCGATGTGGAATCACTGGCGTCAAAATCCTCTGTTCTCGCCATATCTTTAAGGGCGTTAATAACATCGGCATGATCCATGGGCTGGCCATCTACAGGGGGTGCAGAGCCAGCCAATATATCAGCTCGTTCATTTCCCTCGACTCCCGCATGTCCCGGGACGAAGATGAAGGTGACTTTGCGGACAACAGACTTCCGCAGCGACTCAGTCCACTGTCTACGTACAGATCCAGCTTCGACCTTCTGAATCATGCTCATTGAATCACTTAGTACACACACGTTGGTATAATGCTGTGATTCCAGCCATATGAAAGCCTGTGTAACTGCCATCACCTCCATCGTCATGCTGCTCGTGGTCATGGAGTGGGCACCACTGGATTCTTGAACGGTTCGGCCCGCTGAGCGGGCTGTAAATGCCCACGCACTTCTCTGCTGCTTTACAACAGATCCATCTGTATAGATGAGCACTTCGGGGCTATCTGAGTGATCATAGATGAGCGCGTTAACCTCTGCATTGACAGCGGCAGGGTTCTGCTCTCTGCACCGTCTGTCGAGTGTGATAATGCAGGAGAAGGTACACTTAAAAGCTGGAGGCACCGGCACCCATTCCTTGCCGGGGTTGATACTGGTAAGACTGCAGACCTGTCCGACGACATCTTCCGCCCGACCCATCCATGATTTGCCCCTCTTTAGCCTGTCACCCTTTTCTCTGCATACAGCGTCATGCAGAGGGTGCTGCTCATCTGCACTTATTTTTAAGTATGCACGAGCTCTCCATATCTTGATCCTGTGTTCCATTGTCGGGATTTTAGTTTAATACTCAGTTTCAGTTTAATACTGTCTAACAGAGCAGACCAACTTAACTGAAACACCAGCCTCCCTCCAGACCGACAGCAAGACTGCAGTTAACACGCGAGTAACTCAGGGCCGAAAGACTTCAGTTCAATTTCAACCAATGATTGTCACCCCGGTATCAGCCTCTTTCTGAACAGTCTAGAGCAGTGGTTCTCAACCGGTGGAGAATTCCCCCCCCCCTCCCCAGGGGGAATGTTAGGGTTTCCGAGGGGGGGGGGGAATTAAGATTATGTCAAGATCCCATTAATACAAGAACCAGTTACTTGATATTGTTTTCCCTCTAAATTTTACGGTTCTATACTTCTCGTCCTAATGAAGTTCGTTTTGTAACGTAAGTAGATCCGCGAATCACGTTTTATGTAGATGTCTAGACTTATTCTAGTATGTGTTATTAAATTTAGCGTCCATGTTTATGTATACTGTGTAAGGGTCGGGGGGGGGAGAGATTTATAGGGAGGAAGTTCAATTCGAAGGGGGGGGGATGACGTTCTGAACATATGGTAAAGGGGGGCATGGGCCAAAAAAAGGTTGAGAACCACTGGCCTAGAGTCTAGAGCAGTGGTTCTCAACCTTTTATGGCCCGTGCCCCCCTTCACCATATTTTCAGAACGTTATTCCACCCCTTTCGTATTTCCTACCTAAAAATGTGGCCCTTGCCCTCCTCCACCATATTTTCAGAACGTCAACCCCCCCCCCCCCCCCCACCCTTTCGTATTTCCTACATAAAAAATCCCCTCCCCCCTTCCCTACAGAGTATACGTAATAATGGAAGCTAAATTTAATAGCACAAACTAAAACAAGTCTAGACGTCCACATAAAACGGGATTTGTGGGTCTGCTCACTTTATAAAATGAATTTTAGAAGGGTGAGACATAAAGAACCGCAAAGTATGAAGGGAAAAACAATATCAAGCAATTGGTTCTTGTATTAACGCGATCTTGAAATAATCATAATCCCCCCCCCCCCCTGGAAACCCTAAAATTCCCCTCTGGGGGGGGGGGAATTCACCACCGGTTGAGAACCACTGGTCTAGAGACAATGAGAATGAGGAAAAGACAAGGAGGAAAACTACTAAACTATTAACAGAGAAGGGGAGAGCGAAACGCGGCTGAAAAAGTAAAGAAAACGAAAGCGAGGATATAAGACCATTCAGGATGCACGCACACTGTTATTTGTTGATACTAATTCTAACGAGTTGTTATTCTTGTCTGTTAAGTGATCGTCATATTGCTGAACATTCTGTATTACTGAAACTTGCGAGATAGACTACTGTAAGGCAAGAGGAACAGAGCGATGGAATACACGGGGTTCATGTTCACAACTCACTCTCATCTCAAGTGACCTTACACAAGTCCAGACAATATTTTTACATTTGGGAAACAGTTGTCCTGGGAAATAGCAACTGGGGAACCATCTGAGGCCACTAAGACAGTTCATAAATAAATATACTGTATTGTTTGGCATTCGTTGTAATTTGACCTATGCTAGTTTAATATAAAATGCTGAGACATATGGTGCTATTGTAATGGTTAGATACGTTTTCTGTCCATATTCCATAGTTGTGGGTTCATGTGGATGATAGACATGACTAATGAAGACACCTTTTTGGGGTGTCTAGTTGGACATAAGTCGAAATACACTTGTTCCTGCAACGAGGCGCTGTCGTCATTTGGAGGTGACAGGTTCGAATCCTGGTCGGTAACTGTAGCTTTCTTTTCTGATGTTGTCTAGTGCGTCCTCTAGTCTCTACTTCTATGACCGCCAAATAACACATTTGTGTTTATTTATGAACTGTCCTGGTAAATGTGGAATTCAGTACGCATAAAGTGTATTCATCTGTCATTCAGATGTGGAATTCAGTACACATAAGTGTATTCATCTGTCATTCAGATGTGGAATTCAGTACACATAAAGTGTATTCATCTGTCATTCAGATGTGGAATTCAGTAAACATAAAGTGTATTCATCTGTCATTCAGATGTGGAATTCAGTACACATAAAGTGCATTCATCTTTCCTGGTGAATGTGGAATTCAGTACACATAAAGTGTATTCCTCTGTACTGGTAAATGTGGAATTCAGTACACATAAAGTGTATTCATCTGTCATTCAGATGTGGAATTCAGTAAACATAAAGTGTATTCATCTGTCATTCAGATGTGGAATTCAGTACACATAAAGTGCATTCATCTTTCCTGGTGAATGTGGAATTCAGTACACATAAAGTGTATTCATCTGTCATTCAAATGTGGAATTCAGTACACATAAAGTGTATTCATCTGTCATTCAGATGTGGAATTCAGTACACATAAAGTGCATTCATCTTTCCTGGTAAATGTGGAATTCAGTACACATAAAGTGTATTCCTCTGTACTGGTAAATGTGGAATTCAGTACACATAAAGTGTATTCATCTGTCCTGGTAAATGTGGAATTCAGTACACATAAAGTGTATTCATCTGTCATTAAGATGTGGAATTCAATACACATAAAGTGTATTCATCTTTCATTCAGATGTGGAATTCAGTACACATAAAGTGTATTCATCTGTCCTGGTAAATGTGGAATTCAGTACACATAAAGTGTATTCATCTGTCATTCAGATGTGGAATTCAGTACATATAAAGTGTATTCATCTGTCGTGGTCAATGTGGAATTCAGTACACATAAAGTGTATTCATCTGTCATTCAGATGTGGAATTCAGTACACATAAAATGTATTCATCTGTCGTGGTCAATGTGGAATTCAGTACACATAAAGTGTATTCATCTGTCATTCAGATGTGGAATTCAGTACACATATAGTGTATTCATCTGTCGTGGTCAATGTGGAATTCAGTACACATAAAGTGTATTCATCTGTCATTCAAATGTGGAATTCAGTACGCATAAAGTGTATTCATCTGTCCTGGTAAATGTGGAATTCAGTACACATAAAGTGTATTCATCTGTCGTGGTCAATGTGGAATTCAGTACACATAAAGTGTATTCATCTGTCATTCAAATGTGGAATTCAGTACACATAAAGTGTATTCATCTGTCCTGGTAAATGTGGAATTCAGTTCACATAAAGTGTATTCATCTGTAATTCAAATGTATGGATGCGAAGCGTGGACAATAAGCAGTCAAGCTGAAAAACATCTGATGGCTGTAGAAATGTGGTTTCTTAGGAAAATGCAAAGAATACCATGGACAGCCAGAAAGACCAATGAACAATTCCTTCAAGAAACAAATGAAGATCGTACATTGATTATAGAAATTAGACGTAGACAGTCAAAACTTTTTGGGCATGTTATGAGAAGAAATGGATTGGAGAATTTGGTGACAACTGGCAAGATCGAAGGGAAGAGACCATGGGGACAACCGAGAAGTAAAAAACTGGATGGCTTGGCCTTGTGGCATGGTCGAGACAGGAACATAGAGCTGATCCACCACTCTGGTGATCGAGTGAGATGGCAGAACATGACCGCCCACGCTTATCGGCATGGCATATGATGGATGGATGGATGGATGGATGGAAAGTTTACTCTTCTGTTCTGGTAAAATGTGGAATTTAGTACATGTAAAGTTTATTCATCTGTCAGTACATATACAGTGTATTTATCTATCATTACACATAAAGTGTATTTATCTGTCAGCGCACATAAAGTGTATTTATCTGTTAGTACACATAAAGTGTATTTATCTGTCAGTGCACATAAAGTGTATTTATCTGTCAGTGCACATAAAGTGTATTTATCTGTCATTCAGATGTGGAATTCAGTACACATAAAGTGCATTCATCTTTCCTGGTAAATGTGGAATTCAGTACACATAAAGTGTATTCCTCTGTACTGGTAAATGTGGAATTCAGTACACATAAAGTGTATTCATCTGTCATTCAGATGTGGAATTCAGTAAACATAAAGTGTATTCATCTGTCATTCAGATGTGGAATTCAGTACACATAAAGTGCATTCATCTTTCCTGGTGAATGTGGAATTCAGTACACATAAGTGTATTCATCTGTCATTCAAATGTGGAATTCAGTACACATAAAGTGTATTCATCTGTCATTCAGATGTGGAATTCAGTACACATAAAGTGCATTCATCTTTCCTGGTAAATGTGGAATTCAGTACACATAAAGTGTATTCCTCTGTACTGGTAAATGTGGAATTCAGTACACATAAAGTGTATTCATCTGTCATTCAGATGTGGAATTCAGTAAACATAAAGTGTATTCATCTGTCATTCAGATGTGGAATTCAGTACACATAAAGTGCATTCATCTTTCCTGGTGAATGTGGAATTCAGTACACATAAAGTGTATTCATCTGTCATTCAAATGTGGAATTCAGTACACATAAAGTGTATTCATCTGTCATTCAGATGTGGAATTCAGTACACATAAAGTGCATTCATCTTTCCTGGTAAATGTGGAATTCAGTACACATAAAGTGTATTCCTCTGTACTGGTAAATGTGGAATTCAGTACACATAAAGTGTATTCATCTGTCCTGGTAAATGTGGAATTCAGTACACATAAAGTGTATTCATCTGTCATTAAGATGTGGAATTCAATACACATAAAGTGTATTCATCTTTCATTCAGATGTGGAATTCAGTACACATAAAGTGTATTCATCTGTCCTGGTAAATGTGGAATTCAGTACACATAAAGTGTATTCATCTGTCATTCAGATGTGGAATTCAGTACATATAAAGTGTATTCATCTGTCGTGGTCAATGTGGAATTCAGTACACATAAAGTGTATTCATCTGTCATTCAGATGTGGAATTCAGTACACATAAAATGTATTCATCTGTCGTGGTCAATGTGGAATTCAGTACACATAAAGTGTATTCATCTGTCATTCAGATATGGAATTCAGTACACATAAAGTGTATTCATCTGTCGTGGTCAATGTGGAATTCAGTACACATAAAGTGTATTCATCTGTCATTCAAATGTGGAATTCAGTACACATAAAGTGTATTCATCTGTCCTGGTAAATGTGGAATTCAGTACACATAAAGTGTATTCATCTGTCGTGGTCAATGTGGAATTCAGTACACATAAAGTGTATTCATCTGTCATTCAAATGTGGAATTCAGTACACATAAAGTGTATTCATCTGTCCTGGTAAATGTGGAATTCAGTTCACATAAAGTGTATTCATCTGTAATTCAAATGTATGGATGCGAAGCGTGGACAATAAGCAGTCAAGCTGAAAAACATCTGATGGCTGTAGAAATGTGGTTTCTTAGGAAAATGCAAAGAATACCATGGACAGCCAGAAAGACCAATGAACAATTCCTTCAAGAAACAAATAAAGATCGTACATTGATTATAGAAATTAGACGTAGACAGTCAAAACTTTTTGGGCATGTTATGAGAAGAAATGGATTGGAGAATTTGGTGACAACTGGCAAGATCGAAGGGAAGAGACCATGGGGACAACCGAGAAGTAAAAAACTGGATGGCTTGGCCTTGTGGCATGGTCGAGACAGGAACATAGAGCTGATCCACCACTCTGGTGATCGAGTGAGATGGCAGAACATGACCGCCCACGCTTATCGGCATGGCATATGATGGATGGATGGATGGATGGATGGAAAGTTTACTCTTCTGTTCTGGTAAAATGTGGAATTTAGTACATGTAAAGTTTATTCATCTGTCAGTACATATACAGTGTATTTATCTATCATTACACATAAAGTGTATTTATCTGTCAGCGCACATAAAGTGTATTTATCTGTTAGTACACATAAAGTGTATTTATCTGTCAGTGCACATAAAGTGTATTTATCTGTCAGTGCACATAAAGTGTATTTATCTGTCAGTACACATAAAGTGTATTTATCTGTCAGTACACATAAAGTGTATTTATCTTAGTTAGTTAGTTAGTTATCAGTTGGGGTATCTTCGTTGCACTCCGGACATGTCCATAGGTGCTCAGATCCTCCCCCCAGCATATGCATCAGCGTCCGGTGGCTAATAGTGCCAGTTCTGTGTTGGTTGACGAGGCGCTTTGTTTTCCCGATGTACCTCTCGCGTCCGGCTGTGCCGATTCTTACTCCCAGGTCTTTCATCCTGGAAAGCGATGTGGAATCACTGGCGTCAAAATCCTCTGTTCTCGCCATATCTTTAAGGGCGTTAATAACATCGGCATGATCCATGGGCTGGCCATCTACAGGGGGTGCAGAGCCAGCTAATTTATCAGCTCGTTCATTTCCCTCGACTCCCGCATGTCCCGGGACGAAGATGAAGGTGACTTTGCGGACAACAGACTTCCGCAGCGACTCAGTCCACTGTCTACGTACAGATCCAGCTTCGACCTTCTGAATCATGCTCATTGAATCACTTAGTACACACACGTTGGTATAATGCTGTGATTCCAGCCATATGAAAGCCTGTGTAACTGCCATCACCTCCATCGTCATGCTGCTCGTGGTCATGGAGTGGGCACCACTGGATTCTTGAACGGTTCGGCCCGCTGAGCGGGCTGTAAATGCCCACGCACTTCTCTGCTGCTTTACAACAGATCCATCTGTATAGATGAGCACTTCGGGGCTATCTGAGTGATCATAGATGAGCGCGTTAACCTCTGCATTGACAGCGGCAGGGTTCTGCTCTCTGCACCGTCTGTCGAGTGTGATAATGCAGGAGAAGGTACACTTAAAAGCTGGAGGCACCGGCACCCATTCCTTGCCGGGGTTGATACTGGTAAGACTGCAGACCTGTCCGACGACATCTTCCGCCCGACCCATCCATGATTTGCCCCTCTTTAGCCTGTCACCCTTTTCTCTGCATACAGCGTCATGCAGAGGGTGCTGCTCATCTGCACTTATTTTTAAGTATGCACGAGCTCTCCATATCTTGATCCTGTGTTCCATTGTCGGGATTTTAGTTTAATACTCAGTTTCAGTTTAATACTGTCTAACAGAGCAGACCAACTTAACTGAAACACCAGCCTCCCTCCAGACCGACAGCAAGACTGCAGTTAACACGCGAGTAACTCAGGGCCGAAAGACTTCAGTTCAATTTCAACCAATGATTGTCACCCCGGTATCAGCCTCTTTCTGAACAGTCTAGAGCAGTGGTTCTCAACCGGTGTAGAATTCCCCCCCCCCTCCCCAGGGGGAATGTTAGGGTTTCCGAGGGGGGGGGGGAATTAAGATTATGTCAAGATCCCATTAATACAAGAACCAGTTACTTGATATTGTTTTCCCTCTAAATTTTACGGTTCTATACTTCTCGTCCTAATGAAGTTCGTTTTGTAACGTAAGTAGATCCGCGAATCACGTTTTATGTAGATGTCTAGACTTATTCTAGTATGTGTTATTAAATTTAGCGTCCATGTTTATGTATACTGTGTAAGGGTCGGGGGGGGGGGAGATTTATAGGGAGGAAGTTCAATTCGAAGGGGGGGGGGATGACGTTCTGAACATATGGTAAAGGGGGGCATGGGCCAAAAAAAGGTTGAGAACCACTGGCCTAGAGTCTAGAGCAGTGGTTCTCAACCTTTTATGGCCCGTGCCCCCCTTCACCATATTTTCAGAACGTTATTCCACCCCTTTCGTATTTCCTACCTAAAAATGTGGCCCTTGCCCTCCTCCACCATATTTTCAGAACGTCAACCCCCCCCCCCACCCTTTCGTATTTCCTACATAAAAAATCCCCTCCCCCCTTCCCTACAGAGTATACGTAATAATGGAAGCTAAATTTAATAGCACAAACTAAAACAAGTCTAGACGTCCACATAAAACGGGATTTGTGGGTCTGCTCACTTTATAAAATGAATTTTAGAAGGGTGAGACATAAAGAACCGCAAAGTATGAAGGGAAAAACAATATCAAGCAATTGGTTCTTGTATTAACGCGATCTTGAAATAATCATAATCCCCCCCCCCCTGGAAACCCTAAAATTCCCCTCTGGGGGGGGGGGGGGAATTCACCACCGGTTGAGAACCACTGGTCTAGAGACAATGAGGAAAAGACAAGGAGGAAAACTACTAAACTATTAACGGAGAAGGGGAGAGCGAAACGCGGCTGAAAAAGTAAAGAAAACGAAAGCGAGGATATAAGACCATTCAGGATGCACGCACACTGTTATTTGTTGATACTAATTCTAACGAGTTGTTATTCTTGTCTGTTAAGTGATCGTCATATTGCTGAACATTCTGTATTACTGAAACTTGCGAGATAGACTACTGTAAGGCAAGAGGAACAGAGCGATGGAATACACGGGGTTCATGTTCACAACTCACTCTCATCTCAAGTGACCTTACACAAGTCCAGACAATATTTTTACATTTGGGAAACAGTTGTCCTGGGAAATAGCAACTGGGGAACCATCTGAGGCCACTAAGACAGTTCATAAATAAATATACTGTATTGTTTGGCATTCGTTGTAATTTGACCTATGCTAGTTTAATATAAAATGCTGAGACATATGGTGCTATTGTAATGGTTAGATACGTTTTCTGTCCATATTCCATAGTTGTGGGTTCATGTGGATGATAGACATGACTAATGAAGACACCTTTTTGGGGTGTCTAGTTGGACATAAGTCGAAATACACTTGTTCCTGCAACGAGGCGCTGTCGTCATTTGGAGGTGACAGGTTCGAATCCTGGTCGGTAACTGTAGCTTTCTTTTCTGATGTTGTCTAGTGCGTCCTCTAGTCTCTACTTCTATGACCGCCAAATAACACATTTGTGTTTATTTATGAACTGTCCTGGTAAATGTGGAATTCAGTACGCATAAAGTGTATTCATCTGTCATTCAGATGTGGAATTCAGTACACATAAAGTGTATTCATCTGTCATTCAGATGTGGAATTCAGTACACATAAAGTGTATTCATCTGTCATTCAGATGTGGAATTCAGTAAACATAAAGTGTATTCATCTGTCATTCAGATGTGGAATTCAGTACACATAAAGTGCATTCATCTTTCCTGGTGAATGTGGAATTCAGTACACATAAAGTGTATTCATCTGTCATTCAAATGTGGAATTCAGTACACATAAAGTGTATTCATCTGTCATTCAGATGTGGAATTCAGTACACATAAAATGTATTCATCTGTCGTGGTCAATGTGGAATTCAGTACACATAAAGTGTATTCATCTGTCATTCAGATGTGGAATTCAGTACACATAAAGTGTATTCATCTGTCGTGGTCAATGTGGAATTCAGTACACATAAAGTGTATTCATCTGTCATTCAAATGTGGAATTCAGTACACATAAAGTGTATTCATCTGTCCTGGTAAATGTGGAATTCAGTACACATAAAGTGTATTCATCTGTCGTGGTCAATGTGGAATTCAGTACACATAAAGTGTATTCATCTGTCATTCAAATGTGGAATTCAGTACACATAAAGTGTATTCATCTGTCCTGGTAAATGTGGAATTCAGTTCACATAAAGTGTATTCATCTGTAATTCAAATGTATGGATGCGAAGCGTGGACAATAAGCAGTCAAGCTGAAAAACATCTGATGGCTGTAGAAATGTGGTTTCTTAGGAAAATGCAAAGAATACCATGGACAGCCAGAAAGACCAATGAACAATTCCTTCAAGAAACAAATGAAGATCGTACATTGATTATAGAAATTAGACGTAGACAGTCAAAACTTTTTGGGCATGTTATGAGAAGAAATGGATTGGAGAATTTGGTGACAACTGGCAAGATCGAAGGGAAGAGACCATGGGGACAACCGAGAAGTAAAAAACTGGATGGCTTGGCCTTGTGGCATGGTCGAGACAGGAACATAGAGCTGATCCACCACTCTGGTGATCGAGTGAGATGGCAGAACATGACCGCCCACGCTTATCGGCATGGCATATGATGGATGGATGGATGGATGGATGGAAAGTTTACTCTTCTGTTCTGGTAAAATGTGGAATTTAGTACATGTAAAGTTTATTCATCTGTCAGTACATATACAGTGTATTTATCTATCATTACACATAAAGTGTATTTATCTGTCAGCGCACATAAAGTGTATTTATCTGTTAGTACACATAAAGTGTATTTATCTGTCAGTGCACATAAAGTGTATTTATCTGTCAGTGCACATAAAGTGTATTTATCTGTCAGTACACATAAAGTGTATTTATCTGTCAGTACACATAAAGTGTATTTATCTTAGTTAGTTAGTTAGTTATCAGTTGGGGTATCTTCGTTGCACTCCGGACATGTCCATAGGTGCTCAGATCCTCCCCCCAGCATATGCATCAGCGTCCGGTGGCTAATAGTGCCAGTTCTGTGTTGGTTGACGAGGCGCTTTGTTTTCCCGATGTACCTCTCGCGTCCGGCTGTGCCGATTCTTACTCCCAGGTCTTTCATCCTGGAAAGCGATGTGGAATCACTGGCGTCAAAATCCTCTGTTCTCGCCATATCTTTAAGGGCGTTAATAACATCGGCATGATCCATGGGCTGGCCATCTACAGGGGGTGCAGAGCCAGCCAATATATCAGCTCGTTCATTTCCCTCGACTCCCGCATGTCCCGGGACGAAGATGAAGGTGACTTTGCGGACAACAGACTTCCGCAGCGACTCAGTCCACTGTCTACGTACAGATCCAGCTTCGACCTTCTGAATCATGCTCATTGAATCACTTAGTACACACACGTTGGTATAATGCTGTGATTCCAGCCATATGAAAGCCTGTGTAACTGCCATCACCTCCATCGTCATGCTGCTCGTGGTCATGGAGTGGGCACCACTGGATTCTTGAACGGTTCGGCCCGCTGAGCGGGCTGTAAATGCCCACGCACTTCTCTGCTGCTTTACAACAGATCCATCTGTATAGATGAGCACTTCGGGGCTATCTGAGTGATCATAGATGAGCGCGTTAACCTCTGCATTGACAGCGGCAGGGTTCTGCTCTCTGCACCGTCTGTCGAGTGTGATAATGCAGGAGAAGGTACACTTAAAAGCTGGAGGCACCGGCACCCATTCCTTGCCGGGGTTGATACTGGTAAGACTGCAGACCTGTCCGACGACATCTTCCGCCCGACCCATCCATGATTTGCCCCTCTTTAGCCTGTCACCCTTTTCTCTGCATACAGCGTCATGCAGAGGGTGCTGCTCATCTGCACTTATTTTTAAGTATGCACGAGCTCTCCATATCTTGATCCTGTGTTCCATTGTCGGGATTTTAGTTTAATACTCAGTTTCAGTTTAATACTGTCTAACAGAGCAGACCAACTTAACTGAAACACCAGCCTCCCTCCAGACCGACAGCAAGACTGCAGTTAACACGCGAGTAACTCAGGGCCGAAAGACTTCAGTTCAATTTCAACCAATGATTGTCACCCCGGTATCAGCCTCTTTCTGAACAGTCTAGAGCAGTGGTTCTCAACCGGTGGAGAATTCCCCCCCCCCCTCCCCAGGGGGAATGTTAGGGTTTCCGAGGGGGGGGGGGAATTAAGATTATGTCAAGATCCCATTAATACAAGAACCAGTTACTTGATATTGTTTTCCCTCTAAATTTTACGGTTCTATACTTCTCGTCCTAATGAAGTTCGTTTTGTAACGTAAGTAGATCCGCGAATCACGTTTTATGTAGATGTCTAGACTTATTCTAGTATGTGTTATTAAATTTAGCGTCCATGTTTATGTATACTGTGTAAGGGTCGGGGGGGGGAGAGATTTATAGGGAGGAAGTTCAATTCGAAGGGGGGGGGATGACGTTCTGAACATATGGTAAAGGGGGGCATGGGCCAAAAAAAGGTTGAGAACCACTGGCCTAGAGTCTAGAGCAGTGGTTCTCAACCTTTTATGGCCCGTGCCCCCCTTCACCATATTTTCAGAACGTTATTCCACCCCTTTCGTATTTCCTACCTAAAAATGTGGCCCTTGCCCTCCTCCACCATATTTTCAGAACGTCAACCCCCCCCCCCCCCCCCACCCTTTCGTATTTCCTACATAAAAAATCCCCTCCCCCCTTCCCTACAGAGTATACGTAATAATGGAAGCTAAATTTAATAGCACAAACTAAAACAAGTCTAGACGTCCACATAAAACGGGATTTGTGGGTCTGCTCACTTTATAAAATGAATTTTAGAAGGGTGAGACATAAAGAACCGCAAAGTATGAAGGGAAAAACAATATCAAGCAATTGGTTCTTGTATTAACGCGATCTTGAAATAATCATAATCCCCCCCCCCCCTGGAAACCCTAAAATTCCCCTCTGGGGGGGGGGGGAATTCACCACCGGTTGAGAACCACTGGTCTAGAGACAATGAGAATGAGGAAAAGACAAGGAGGAAAACTACTAAACTATTAACAGAGAAGGGGAGAGCGAAACGCGGCTGAAAAAGTAAAGAAAACGAAAGCGAGGATATAAGACCATTCAGGATGCACGCACACTGTTATTTGTTGATACTAATTCTAACGAGTTGTTATTCTTGTCTGTTAAGTGATCGTCATATTGCTGAACATTCTGTATTACTGAAACTTGCGAGATAGACTACTGTAAGGCAAGAGGAACAGAGCGATGGAATACACGGGGTTCATGTTCACAACTCACTCTCATCTCAAGTGACCTTACACAAGTCCAGACAATATTTTTACATTTGGGAAACAGTTGTCCTGGGAAATAGCAACTGGGGAACCATCTGAGGCCACTAAGACAGTTCATAAATAAATATACTGTATTGTTTGGCATTCGTTGTAATTTGACCTATGCTAGTTTAATATAAAATGCTGAGACATATGGTGCTATTGTAATGGTTAGATACGTTTTCTGTCCATATTCCATAGTTGTGGGTTCATGTGGATGATAGACATGACTAATGAAGACACCTTTTTGGGGTGTCTAGTTGGACATAAGTCGAAATACACTTGTTCCTGCAACGAGGCGCTGTCGTCATTTGGAGGTGACAGGTTCGAATCCTGGTCGGTAACTGTAGCTTTCTTTTCTGATGTTGTCTAGTGCGTCCTCTAGTCTCTACTTCTATGACCGCCAAATAACACATTTGTGTTTATTTATGAACTGTCCTGGTAAATGTGGAATTCAGTACGCATAAAGTGTATTCATCTGTCATTCAGATGTGGAATTCAGTACACATAAGTGTATTCATCTGTCATTCAGATGTGGAATTCAGTACACATAAAGTGTATTCATCTGTCATTCAGATGTGGAATTCAGTAAACATAAAGTGTATTCATCTGTCATTCAGATGTGGAATTCAGTACACATAAAGTGCATTCATCTTTCCTGGTGAATGTGGAATTCAGTACACATAAAGTGTATTCATCTGTCATTCAAATGTGGAATTCAGTACACATAAAGTGTATTCATCTGTCATTCAGATGTGGAATTCAGTACACATAAAATGTATTCATCTGTCGTGGTCAATGTGGAATTCAGTACACATAAAGTGTATTCATCTGTCATTCAGATGTGGAATTCAGTACACATAAAGTGTATTCATCTGTCGTGGTCAATGTGGAATTCAGTACACATAAAGTGTATTCATCTGTCATTCAAATGTGGAATTCAGTACACATAAAGTGTATTCATCTGTCCTGGTAAATGTGGAATTCAGTACACATAAAGTGTATTCATCTGTCGTGGTCAATGTGGAATTCAGTACACATAAAGTGTATTCATCTGTCATTCAAATGTGGAATTCAGTACACATAAAGTGTATGCATCTGTCCTGGTAAATGTGGAATTCAGTTCACATAAAGTGTATTCATCTGTAATTCAAATGTATGGATGCGAAGCGTGGACAATAAGCAGTCAAGCTGAAAAACATCTGATGGCTGTAGAAATGTGGTTTCTTAGGAAAATGCAAAGAATACCATGGACAGCCAGAAAGACCAATGAACAATTCCTTCAAGAAACAAATGAAGATCGTACATTGATTATAGAAATTAGACGTAGACAGTCAAAACTTTTTGGGCATGTTATGAGAAGAAATGGATTGGAGAATTTGGTGACAACTGGCAAGATCGAAGGGAAGAGACCATGGGGACAACCGAGAAGTAAAAAACTGGATGGCTTGGCCTTGTGGCATGGTCGAGACAGGAACATAGAGCTGATCCACCACTCTGGTGATCGAGTGAGATGGCAGAACATGACCGCCCACGCTTATCGGCATGGCATATGATGGATGGATGGATGGAAAGTTTACTCTTCTGTTCTGGTAAAATGTGGAATTTAGTACATGTAAAGTTTATTCATCTGTCAGTACATATACAGTGTATTTATCTATCATTACACATAAAGTGTATTTATCTGTCAGCGCACATAAAGTGTATTTATCTGTTAGTACACATAAAGTGTATTTATCTGTCAGTGCACATAAAGTGTATTTATCTGTCAGTGCACATAAAGTGTATTTATCTGTCAGTACACATAAAGTGTATTTATCTGTCAGTACACATAAAGTGTATTTATCTTAGTTAGTTAGTTAGTTATCAGTTGGGGTATCTTCGTTGCACTCCGGACATGTCCATAGGTGCTCAGATCCTCCCCCCAGCATATGCATCAGCGTCCGGTGGCTAATAGTGCCAGTTCTGTGTTGGTTGACGAGGCGCTTTGTTTTCCCGATGTACCTCTCGCGTCCGGCTGTGCCGATTCTTACTCCCAGGTCTTTCATCCTGGAAAGCGATGTGGAATCACTGGCGTCAAAATCCTCTGTTCTCGCCATATCTTTAAGGGCGTTAATAACATCGGCATGATCCATGGGCTGGCCATCTACAGGGGGTGCAGAGCCAGCCAATTTATCAGCTCGTTCATTTCCCTCGACTCCCGCATGTCCCGGGACGAAGATGAAGGTGACTTTGCGGACAACAGACTTCCGCAGCGACTCAGTCCACTGTCTACGTACAGATCCAGCTTCGACCTTCTGAATCATGCTCATTGAATCACTTAGTACACACACGTTGGTATAATGCTGTGATTCCAGCCATATGAAAGCCTGTGTAACTGCCATCACCTCCATCGTCATGCTGCTCGTGGTCATGGAGTGGGCACCACTGGATTCTTGAACGGTTCGGCCCGCTGAGCGGGCTGTAAATGCCCACGCACTTCTCTGCTGCTTTACAACAGATCCATCTGTATAGATGAGCACTTCGGGGCTATCTGAGTGATCATAGATGAGCGCGTTAACCTCTGCATTGACAGCGGCAGGGTTCTGCTCTCTGCACCGTCTGTCGAGTGTGATAATGCAGGAGAAGGTACACTTAAAAGCTGGAGGCACCGGCACCCATTCCTTGCCGGGGTTGATACTGGTAAGACTGCAGACCTGTCCGACGACATCTTCCGCCCGACCCATCCATGATTTGCCCCTCTTTAGCCTGTCACCCTTTTCTCTGCATACAGCGTCATGCAGAGGGTGCTGCTCATCTGCACTTATTTTTAAGTATGCACGAGCTCTCCATATCTTGATCCTGTGTTCCATTGTCGGGATTTTAGTTTAATACTCAGTTTCAGTTTAATACTGTCTAACAGAGCAGACCAACTTAACTGAAACACCAGCCTCCCTCCAGACCGACAGCAAGACTGCAGTTAACACGCGAGTAACTCAGGGCCGAAAGACTTCAGTTCAATTTCAACCAATGATTGTCACCCCGGTATCAGCCTCTTTCTGAACAGTCTAGAGCAGTGGTTCTCAACCGGTGGAGAATTCCCCCCCCCTCCCCAGGGGGAATGTTAGGGTTTCCGAGGGGGGGGGGAAATTAAGATTATGTCAAGATCCCATTAATACAAGAACCAGTTACTTGATATTGTTTTCCCTCTAAATTTTACGGTTCTATACTTCTCGTCCTAATGAAGTTCGTTTTGTAACGTAAGTAGATCCGCGAATCACGTTTTATGTAGATGTCTAGACTTATTCTAGTATGTGTTATTAAATTTAGCGTCCATGTTTATGTATACTGTGTAAGGGTCGGGGGGGGGGGGGAGAGATTTATAGGGAGGAAGTTCAATTCGAAGGGGGGGGGATGACGTTCTGAACATATGGTAAAGGGGGGCATGGGCCAAAAAAAGGTTGAGAACCACTGGCCTAGAGTCTAGAGCAGTGGTTCTCAACCTTTTATGGCCCGTGCCCCCCTTCACCATATTTTCAGAACGTTATTCCACCCCTTTCGTATTTCCTACCTAAAAATGTGGCCCTTGCCCTCCTCCACCATATTTTCAGAACGTCAACCCCCCCCCCCCCCCACCCTTTCGTATTTCCTACATAAAAAATCCCCTCCCCCCTTCCCTACAGAGTATACGTAATAATGGAAGCTAAATTTAATAGCACAAACTAAAACAAGTCTAGACGTCCACATAAAACGGGATTTGTGGGTCTGCTCACTTTATAAAATGAATTTTAGAAGGGTGAGACATAAAGAACCGCAAAGTATGAAGGGAAAAACAATATCAAGCAATTGGTTCTTGTATTAACGCGATCTTGAAATAATCATAATCCCCCCCCCCCTGGAAACCCTAAAATTCCCCTCTGGGGGGGGGGGAATTCACCACCGGTTGAGAACCACTGGTCTAGAGACAATGAGGAAAAGACAAGGAGGAAAACTACTAAACTATTAACGGAGAAGGGGAGAGCGAAACGCGGCTGAAAAAGTAAAGAAAACGAAAGCGAGGATATAAGACCATTCAGGATGCACGCACACTGTTATTTGTTGATACTAATTCTAACGAGTTGTTATTCTTGTCTGTTAAGTGATCGTCATATTGCTGAACATTCTGTATTACTGAAACTTGCGAGATAGACTACTGTAAGGCAAGAGGAACAGAGCGATGGAATACACGGGGTTCATGTTCACAACTCACTCTCATCTCAAGTGACCTTACACAAGTCCAGACAATATTTTTACATTTGGGAAACAGTTGTCCTGGGAAATAGCAACTGGGGAACCATCTGAGGCCACTAAGACAGTTCATAAATAAATATACTGTATTGTTTGGCATTCGTTGTAATTTGACCTATGCTAGTTTAATATAAAATGCTGAGACATATGGTGCTATTGTAATGGTTAGATACGTTTTCTGTCCATATTCCATAGTTGTGGGTTCATGTGGATGATAGACATGACTAATGAAGACACCTTTTTGGGGTGTCTAGTTGGACATAAGTCGAAATACACTTGTTCCTGCAACGAGGCGCTGTCGTCATTTGGAGGTGACAGGTTCGAATCCTGGTCGGTAACTGTAGCTTTCTTTTCTGATGTTGTCTAGTGCGTCCTCTAGTCTCTACTTCTATGACCGCCAAATAACACATTTGTGTTTATTTATGAACTGTCCTGGTAAATGTGGAATTCAGTACGCATAAAGTGTATTCATCTGTCATTCAGATGTGGAATTCAGTACACATAAAGTGTATTCATCTGTCATTCAGATGTGGAATTCAGTACACATAAAGTGTATTCATCTGTCATTCAGATGTGGAATTCAGTAAACATAAAGTGTATTCATCTGTCATTCAGATGTGGAATTCAGTACACATAAAGTGCATTCATCTTTCCTGGTGAATGTGGAATTCAGTACACATAAAGTGTATTCATCTGTCATTCAAATGTGGAATTCAGTACACATAAGTGTATTCATCTGTCATTCAGATGTGGAATTCAGTACACATAAAGTGCATTCATCTTTCCTGGTAAATGTGGAATTCAGTACACATAAAGTGTATTCCTCTGTACTGGTAAATGTGGAATTCAGTACACATAAAGTGTATTCATCTGTCATTCAGATGTGGAATTCAGTAAACATAAAGTGTATTCATCTGTCATTCAGATGTGGAATTCAGTACACATAAAGTGCATTCATCTTTCCTGGTGAATGTGGAATTCAGTACACATAAAGTGTATTCATCTGTCATTCAAATGTGGAATTCAGTACACATAAAGTGTATTCATCTGTCATTCAGATGTGGAATTCAGTACACATAAAGTGCATTCATCTTTCCTGGTAAATGTGGAATTCAGTACACATAAAGTGTATTCCTCTGTACTGGTAAATGTGGAATTCAGTACACATAAAGTGTATTCATCTGTCATTCAGATGTGGAATTCAGTAAACATAAAGTGTATTCATCTGTCATTCAGATGTGGAATTCAGTACACATAAAGTGCATTCATCTTTCCTGGTGAATGTGGAATTCAGTACACATAAAGTGTATTCATCTGTCATTCAAATGTGGAATTCAGTACACATAAAGTGTATTCATCTGTCATTCAGATGTGGAATTCAGTACACATAAAGTGCATTCATCTTTCCTGGTAAATGTGGAATTCAGTACACATAAAGTGTATTCCTCTGTACTGGTAAATGTGGAATTCAGTACACATAAAGTGTATTCATCTGTCCTGGTAAATGTGGAATTCAGTACACATAAAGTGTATTCATCTGTCATTAAGATGTGGAATTCAATACACATAAAGTGTATTCATCTTTCATTCAGATGTGGAATTCAGTACACATAAAGTGTATTCATCTGTCCTGGTAAATGTGGAATTCAGTACACATAAAGTGTATTCATCTGTCATTCAGATGTGGAATTCAGTACATATAAAGTGTATTCATCTGTCGTGGTCAATGTGGAATTCAGTACACATAAAGTGTATTCATCTGTCATTCAGATGTGGAATTCAGTACACATAAAATGTATTCATCTGTCGTGGTCAATGTGGAATTCAGTACACATAAAGTGTATTCATCTGTCATTCAGATGTGGAATTCAGTACACATAAAGTGTATTCATCTGTCGTGGTCAATGTGGAATTCAGTACACATAAAGTGTATTCATCTGTCATTCAAATGTGGAATTCAGTACACATAAAGTGTATTCATCTGTCCTGGTAAATGTGGAATTCAGTACACATAAAGTGTATTCATCTGTCGTGGTCAATGTGGAATTCAGTACACATAAAGTGTATTCATCTGTCATTCAAATGTGGAATTCAGTACACATAAAGTGTATTCATCTGTCCTGGTAAATGTGGAATTCAGTTCACATAAAGTGTATTCATCTGTAATTCAAATGTATGGATGCGAAGCGTGGACAATAAGCAGTCAAGCTGAAAAACATCTGATGGCTGTAGAAATGTGGTTTCTTAGGAAAATGCAAAGAATACCATGGACAGCCAGAAAGACCAATGAACAATTCCTTCAAGAAACAAATGAAGATCGTACATTGATTATAGAAATTAGACGTAGACAGTCAAAACTTTTTGGGCATGTTATGAGAAGAAATGGATTGGAGAATTTGGTGACAACTGGCAAGATCGAAGGGAAGAGACCATGGGGACAACCGAGAAGTAAAAAACTGGATGGCTTGGCCTTGTGGCATGGTCGAGACAGGAACATAGAGCTGATCCACCACTCTGGTGATCGAGTGAGATGGCAGAACATGACCGCCCACGCTTATCGGCATGGCATATGATGGATGGATGGATGGATGGATGGAAAGTTTACTCTTCTGTTCTGGTAAAATGTGGAATTTAGTACATGTAAAGTTTATTCATCTGTCAGTACATATACAGTGTATTTATCTATCATTACACATAAAGTGTATTTATCTGTCAGCGCACATAAAGTGTATTTATCTGTTAGTACACATAAAGTGTATTTATCTGTCAGTGCACATAAAGTGTATTTATCTGTCAGTGCACATAAAGTGTATTTATCTGTCAGTACACATAAAGTGTATTTATCTGTCAGTACACATAAAGTGTATTTATCTTAGTTAGTTAGTTAGTTATCAGTTGGGGTATCTTCGTTGCACTCCGGACATGTCCATAGGTGCTCAGATCCTCCCCCCAGCATATGCATCAGCGTCCGGTGGCTAATAGTGCCAGTTCTGTGTTGGTTGACGAGGCGCTTTGTTTTCCCGATGTACCTCTCGCGTCCGGCTGTGCCGATTCTTACTCCCAGGTCTTTCATCCTGGAAAGCGATGTGGAATCACTGGCGTCAAAATCCTCTGTTCTCGCCATATCTTTAAGGGCGTTAATAACATCGGCATGATCCATGGGCTGGCCATCTACAGGGGGTGCAGAGCCAGCTAATTTATCAGCTCGTTCATTTCCCTCGACTCCCGCATGTCCCGGGACGAAGATGAAGGTGACTTTGCGGACAACAGACTTCCGCAGCGACTCAGTCCACTGTCTACGTACAGATCCAGCTTCGACCTTCTGAATCATGCTCATTGAATCACTCAGTACACACACGTTGGTATAATGCTGTGATTCCAGCCATATGAAAGCCTGTGTAACTGCCATCACCTCCATCGTCATGCTGCTCGTGGTCATGGAGTGGGCACCACTGGATTCTTGAACGGTTCGGCCCGCTGAGCGGGCTGTAAATGCCCACGCACTTCTCTGCTGCTTTACAACAGATCCATCTGTATAGATGAGCACTTCGGGGCTATCTGAGTGATCATAGATGAGCGCGTTAACCTCTGCATTGACAGCGGCAGGGTTCTGCTCTCTGCACCGTCTGTCGAGTGTGATAATGCAGGAGAAGGTACACTTAAAAGCTGGAGGCACCGGCACCCATTCCTTGCCGGGGTTGATACTGGTAAGACTGCAGACCTGTCCGACGACATCTTCCGCCCGACCCATCCATGATTTGCCCCTCTTTAGCCTGTCACCCTTTTCTCTGCATACAGCGTCATGCAGAGGGTGCTGCTCATCTGCACTTATTTTTAAGTATGCACGAGCTCTCCATATCTTGATCCTGTGTTCCATTGTCGGGATTTTAGTTTAATACTCAGTTTCAGTTTAATACTGTCTAACAGAGCAGACCAACTTAACTGAAACACCAGCCTCCCTCCAGACCGACAGCAAGACTGCAGTTAACACGCGAGTAACTCAGGGCCGAAAGACTTCAGTTCAATTTCAACCAATGATTGTCACCCCGGTATCAGCCTCTTTCTGAACAGTCTAGAGCAGTGGTTCTCAACCGGTGGAGAATTCCCCCCCCCCTCCCCAGGGGGAATGTTAGGGTTTCCGACGGGGGGGGGGGGGGGGGAATTAAGATTATGTCAAGATCCCATTAATACAAGAACCAGTTACTTGATATTGTTTTCCCTCTAAATTTTACGGTTCTATACTTCTCGTCCTAATGAAGTTCGTTTTGTAACGTAAGTAGATCCGCGAATCACGTTTTATGTAGATGTCTAGACTTATTCTAGTATGTGTTATTAAATTTAGCGTCCATGTTTATGTATACTGTGTAAGGGTCGGGGGGGGGAGATTTATAGGGAGGAAGTTCAATTCGAAGGGGGGGGATGACGTTCTGAACATATGGTAAAGGGGGGTATGGGCCAAAAAAAGGTTGAGAACCACTGGCCTAGAGTCTAGAGCAGTGGTTCTCAACCTTTTATGGCCCGTGCCCCCCTTCACCATATTTTCAGAACGTTATTCCACCCCTTTCGTATTTCCTACCTAAAAATGTGGCCCTTGCCCTCCTCCACCATATTTTCAGAACGTCAACCCCCCCCCCCCTCCCCCCCACCCTTTCGTATTCCCTACATAAAAAATCCCCTCCCCCCTTCCCTACAGAGTATACGTAATAATGGAAGCTAAATTTAATAGCACAAACTAAAACAAGTCTAGACGTCCACATAAAACGGGATTTGTGGGTCTGCTCACTTTATAAAATGAATTTTAGAAGGGTGAGACATAAAGAACCGCAAAGTATGAAGGGAAAAACAATATCAAGCAATTGGTTCTTGTATTAACGCGATCTTGAAATAATCATAATCCCCCCCCCCCTGGAAACCCTAAAATTCCCCTCTGGGGGGGGGGGGAATTCACCACCGGTTGAGAACCACTGGTCTAGAGACAATGAGGAAAAGACAAGGAGGAAAACTACTAAACTATTAACGGAGAAGGGGAGAGCGAAACGCGGCTGAAAAAGTAAAGAAAACGAAAGCGAGGATATAAGACCATTCAGGATGCACGCACACTGTTATTTGTTGATACTAATTCTAACGAGTTGTTATTCTTGTCTGTTAAGTGATCGTCATATTGCTGAACATTCTGTATTACTGAAACTTGCGAGATAGACTACTGTAAGGCAAGAGGAACAGAGCGATGGAATACACGGGGTTCATGTTCACAACTCACTCTCATCTCAAGTGACCTTACACAAGTCCAGACAATATTTTTACATTTGGGAAACAGTTGTCCTGGGAAATAGCAACTGGGGAACCATCTGAGGCCACTAAGACAGTTCATAAATAAATATACTGTATTGTTTGGCATTCGTTGTAATTTGACCTATGCTAGTTTAATATAAAATGCTGAGACATATGGTGCTATTGTAATGGTTAGATACGTTTTCTGTCCATATTCCATAGTTGTGGGTTCATGTGGATGATAGACATGACTAATGAAGACACCTTTTTGGGGTGTCTAGTTGGACATAAGTCGAAATACACTTGTTCCTGCAACGAGGCGCTGTCGTCATTTGGAGGTGACAGGTTCGAATCCTGGTCGGTAACTGTAGCTTTCTTTTCTGATGTTGTCTAGTGCGTCCTCTAGTCTCTACTTCTATGACCGCCAAATAACACATTTGTGTTTATTTATGAACTGTCCTGGTAAATGTGGAATTCAGTACGCATAAAGTGTATTCATCTGTCATTCAGATGTGGAATTCAGTACACATAAAGTGTATTCATCTGTCATTCAGATGTGGAATTCAGTACACATAAAGTGTATTCATCTGTCATTCAGATGTGGAATTCAGTAAACATAAAGTGTATTCATCTGTCATTCAGATGTGGAATTCAGTACACATAAAGTGCATTCATCTTTCCTGGTGAATGTGGAATTCAGTACACATAAAGTGTATTCATCTGTCATTCAAATGTGGAATTCAGTACACATAAAGTGTATTCATCTGTCATTCAGATGTGGAATTCAGTACACATAAAGTGCATTCATCTTTCCTGGTAAATGTGGAATTCAGTACACATAAAGTGTATTCCTCTGTACTGGTAAATGTGGAATTCAGTACACATAAAGTGTATTCATCTGTCATTCAGATGTGGAATTCAGTAAACATAAAGTGTATTCATCTGTCATTCAGATGTGGAATTCAGTACACATAAAGTGCATTCATCTTTCCTGGTGAATGTGGAATTCAGTACACATAAAGTGTATTCATCTGTCATTCAAATGTGGAATTCAGTACACATAAAGTGTATTCATCTGTCATTCAGATGTGGAATTCAGTACACATAAAGTGCATTCATCTTTCCTGGTAAATGTGGAATTCAGTACACATAAAGTGTATTCCTCTGTACTGGTAAATGTGGAATTCAGTACACATAAAGTGTATTCATCTGTCATTCAGATGTGGAATTCAGTAAACATAAAGTGTATTCATCTGTCATTCAGATGTGGAATTCAGTACACATAAAGTGCATTCATCTTTCCTGGTGAATGTGGAATTCAGTACACATAAAGTGTATTCATCTGTCATTCAAATGTGGAATTCAGTACACATAAAGTGTATTCATCTGTCATTCAGATGTGGAATTCAGTACACATAAAGTGCATTCATCTTTCCTGGTAAATGTGGAATTCAGTACACATAAAGTGTATTCCTCTGTACTGGTAAATGTGGAATTCAGTACACATAAAGTGTATTCATCTGTCCTGGTAAATGTGGAATTCAGTACACATAAAGTGTATTCATCTGTCATTAAGATGTGGAATTCAATACACATAAAGTGTATTCATCTTTCATTCAGATGTGGAATTCAGTACACATAAAGTGTATTCATCTGTCCTGGTAAATGTGGAATTCAGTACACATAAAGTGTATTCATCTGTCATTCAGATGTGGAATTCAGTACATATAAAGTGTATTCATCTGTCGTGGTCAATGTGGAATTCAGTACACATAAAGTGTATTCATCTGTCATTCAGATGTGGAATTCAGTACACATAAAATGTATTCATCTGTCGTGGTCAATGTGGAATTCAGTACACATAAAGTGTATTCATCTGTCATTCAGATGTGGAATTCAGTACACATAAAGTGTATTCATCTGTCGTGGTCAATGTGGAATTCAGTACACATAAAGTGTATTCATCTGTCATTCAAATGTGGAATTCAGTACACATAAAGTGTATTCATCTGTCCTGGTAAATGTGGAATTCAGTACACATAAAGTGTATTCATCTGTCGTGGTCAATGTGGAATTCAGTACACATAAAGTGTATTCATCTGTCATTCAAATGTGGAATTCAGTACACATAAAGTGTATTCATCTGTCCTGGTAAATGTGGAATTCAGTTCACATAAAGTGTATTCATCTGTAATTCAAATGTATGGATGCGAAGCGTGGACAATAAGCAGTCAAGCTGAAAAACATCTGATGGCTGTAGAAATGTGGTTTCTTAGGAAAATGCAAAGAATACCATGGACAGCCAGAAAGACCAATGAACAATTCCTTCAAGAAACAAATGAAGATCGTACATTGATTATAGAAATTAGACGTAGACAGTCAAAACTTTTTGGGCATGTTATGAGAAGAAATGGATTGGAGAATTTGGTGACAACTGGCAAGATCGAAGGGAAGAGACCATGGGGACAACCGAGAAGTAAAAAACTGGATGGCTTGGCCTTGTGGCATGGTCGAGACAGGAACATAGAGCTGATCCACCACTCTGGTGATCGAGTGAGATGGCAGAACATGACCGCCCACGCTTATCGGCATGGCATATGATGGATGGATGGATGGATGGATGGAAAGTTTACTCTTCTGTTCTGGTAAAATGTGGAATTTAGTACATGTAAAGTTTATTCATCTGTCAGTACATATACAGTGTATTTATCTATCATTACACATAAAGTGTATTTATCTGTCAGCGCACATAAAGTGTATTTATCTGTTAGTACACATAAAGTGTATTTATCTGTCAGTGCACATAAAGTGTATTTATCTGTCAGTGCACATAAAGTGTATTTATCTGTCAGTACACATAAAGTGTATTTATCTGTCAGTACACATAAAGTGTATTTATCTTAGTTAGTTAGTTAGTTATCAGTTGGGGTATCTTCGTTGCACTCCGGACATGTCCATAGGTGCTCAGATCCTCCCCCCAGCATATGCATCAGCGTCCGGTGGCTAATAGTGCCAGTTCTGTGTTGGTTGACGAGGCGCTTTGTTTTCCCGATGTACCTCTCGCGTCCGGCTGTGCCGATTCTTACTCCCAGGTCTTTCATCCTGGAAAGCGATGTGGAATCACTGGCGTCAAAATCCTCTGTTCTCGCCATATCTTTAAGGGCGTTAATAACATCGGCATGATCCATGGGCTGGCCATCTACAGGGGGTGCAGAGCCAGCTAATTTATCAGCTCGTTCATTTCCCTCGACTCCCGCATGTCCCGGGACGAAGATGAAGGTGACTTTGCGGACAACAGACTTCCGCAGCGACTCAGTCCACTGTCTACGTACAGATCCAGCTTCGACCTTCTGAATCATGCTAATTGAATCACTTAGTACACACACGTTGGTATAATGCTGTGATTCCAGCCATATGAAAGCCTGTGTAACTGCCATCACCTCCATCGTCATGCTGCTCGTGGTCATGGAGTGGGCACCACTGGATTCTTGAACGGTTCGGCCCGCTGAGCGGGCTGTAAATGCCCACGCACTTCTCTGCTGCTTTACAACAGATCCATCTGTATAGATGAGCACTTCGGGGCTATCTGAGTGATCATAGATGAGCGCGTTAACCTCTGCATTGACAGCGGCAGGGTTCTGCTCTCTGCACCGTCTGTCGAGTGTGATAATGCAGGAGAAGGTACACTTAAAAGCTGGAGGTACCGGCACCCATTCCTTGCCGGGGTTGATACTGGTAAGACTGCAGACCTGTCCGACGACATCTTCCGCCCGACCCATCCATGATTTGCCCCTCTTTAGCCTGTCACCCTTTTCTCTGCATACAGCGTCATGCAGAGGGTGCTGCTCATCTGCACTTATTTTTAAGTATGCACGAGCTCTCCATATCTTGATCCTGTGTTCCATTGTCGGGAAGTCAAGGAGGTATCTCATTGCTACACAGCTGGTGTCTCTCGTGCAGCCCAAAATGATGCGCATGGCTTCGTTTTGTACCTTTTCAAGTCTTCCAATCTGTGTAGGGCTGACAGTGAGGATGGCCAGGGCATACTCGATGCGTGAAAGCACAAGTCCTTGGAACAGAAGTAATAGCAGTCTTTGCTCGATATTGGCACTCGCCATGACTCTCATTGCTGCCAAACCTTTTCGAGCCTTCGTTATGACATAATCGACATGATCTCTGAAGGACAGGCTACGATCAAGCCTCACGCCAAGATATGTCATTGACTGGGTTCTACTCAGAATGCTCCCATCCATTCTTACTGCCGGCAGGTCTGTTTTCACAATATGGTTGTTTAGTGAGAACCATGTAACCGTTGCCTTTGCAGGGTTGACAAGGGCATCGGCATCAGCACACCATGAGGAAATTCGATCTAGTTCGCCCTGCATATAGTTGGCAACCGCCTGTCTATCTCGACCCTGTCGATACACGAGGATGTCGTCAACGAATGATAGAGTCCTACCCCTCCCATCCAACTGTTGTCTGTCAGTGCACATAAAGTGTATTTATCTGTCAGTGCACATAAAGTGTATTTATCTGTCAGTGCACATAAAGTGTATTTATCTGTCAATGCACATAAAGTGTATTTATCTGTCAGTACACATAAAGTGTATTTATCTGTCAGCACACATAAAGTGTATTTATCTGTCAGCACACATAAAGTGTATTTATCTGTCAGCACACATAAAGTGTATTTATCTGTCAGCACACATAAAGTGTATTTATCTGTCAGCACACATAAAGTGTATTTATCTGTCAGCGCACATAAAGTTTATTTATCTGTCAGTACACATAAAGTGTATTTATCTGTCAGCGCACATAAAGTGTATTTATCTGTCAGCACACATAAAGTGTATTTATCTGTCAGCACACATAAAGTGATTTTATCTGTCAGTACACTTAAAGTGTATTTATCTGTCAGTGCACATAAAGTGTATTTATCTGTCAGTACACATAAAGTGTATTTATCTGTCAGTACAGATAAAGTGTATTTATCTGTCAGTGCACATAAAGTGTATTTATCTGTCAGTGCACATAAAGTGTATTTATCTGTCAGTGCATATAAAGTGTATTTATCTGTCAGTGCACATAAAGTGTATTTATCTGTCAGTGCACATAAAGTGTATTTATCTGTCAGTGCACATAAAGTGTATTTATTTGTCATTCAAGTGTCTGTTTTATGCTCGCCCGCTTTGAACTCAAGCGTAGTCCACACACATGTCACTACTCCTCGTGCACTGGACGGAACCTTGCGTGTGGATTAGCTTTCCCTATTACCAGTGTCCCTCGCCATTAGGCGAACTTACTCCGACTTTAGAGGTACTTGTAATTTACGTCTCCGAGTCAAGGACGAGAAGTCAACATTTTAGCCCAGCTATTCTGCTAGACCCACGTGACTTCGATATATTGTTAGACTAACGTGACTTCGCGATACTGTTAGACTGACGTGACCTCGCTATACTGTTAGACTTACGTGACATCGCTATACTGATAGACCCACGTGACTTCGCTATATTGTTAGATTGACGTGACCTCGCTGTACTGTTAGGCTGACGTGACCTCGCGATACTGTTAGACTGACGTGACCTCGCTATACTGTTAGACTTACGTGACATCGCTATACTGATAGACCCACGTGACTTCGCTATATTGTTAGATTGACGTGACCTCGCTGTACTATTAGACTGACGTGACCTCACTATACTGTTAGACTGACGTGACCTCGCTATACTGCTAGTCTGACGTGACCTCGCTATACTGTTAGACTCACGTGATCTTGTTATACTGTTAGACTGACGTGATTTCGCTATACTGTTAGACTGACGTGACCTCGCTATACTGTTAGACTCACGTGATCTTGTTATACTGTTAGACTGACGTGATTTCGTTATACTGTTAGACTAACGTGACTTTGCTATATTGTTAGACTGACGTGACCTCGCTATACTGTTAGATTAACGTGACTTCGCTATACTGTTAGACCCACGTGACTTCGCTATACTGTTAGACTGACGTGACCTCGCTATACTATTAGCCTACCGTGACTTCGCTATGCTGCTAGACCCACGTGACTTAGCTATACTGTTAGGATTCCGTGACCTCGCTATACTGTTAGACTAACGTGAATTCGCTATACTGATAGACCCACGTGACTTCGCTATACTGTTAGATTGACGTGACCTCGCTGTACTATTAGACTGACGTGACCTCACTATACTGTTAGACTGACGTGACCTCGCTATACTGTTAGACTGACATGATCTCGCTATACTGCTAGACTAACGTGACTTCGCTATACTGTCAGACTGACGTGACGTCGCTATACTGTTAGACTAACGTGACTTCGCTTCGCTATACTGTTAGACCCACGTGACTTCGCTATACTGTTAGAGTAACGTGACTTCGCTATATTTCTAGACCCACTTGACTTCGCTATGCTGTTAGACTGACGTGACTCGCTATACTATTAGACTAACGTGACTTCGATATACTGTTAGACTGACGTGACCTCGCTATACTGTTAGACTAACGCGATTTCGCTAAACTGCTAGACCCACGTGACTTCGCTATACTGTTAGGATAACGTGACTTCGCTATGTTGTTAGACCCACGTGACTTCGCTATATTGTTAGACTGACGTGACCTCGCTATACTGTTAGAGTAACGTGACTTCGCTATATTGCTAGACCCACTTGACTACGCTATACTGTTAGACTAACGTGACCTCGCTATACTGTTAGACTAACGTGACCTCGCTATACTGTTAGATTGACGTGACCTCGCTATACTACTAGACCCACGTGACTGTGTTATACTGCTAGACCCACGTGACTTCGCTATACTGTTAGACTGACGTTACCTCACTATACTGTTAGACTAACGTGACTTCGCTATACTGTTAGACTAACGTGACTTCGCTATACTGTTAGACTGGCATGACCTCGCTATACTGTTAGACTAACGTGACTTCGCTATACTGTTATACTGACGTGACCTCAGTGACACTGTGAGCTGTGAGTTTCGTGTGAAATGCTTTTGAATCTGCCCAAGGTCTTTTGGAACGTGACTGCATGTTCGGAGCGATGGCAGATGGCTATGTCCCAGAGTTGACTGGTTTTTGCCTTATGCAGAAATGCGTGGCTGCTGGGCTTCTGGTTGACTGCCATTGACGATGAACTGTATTTCGTGGACTGTGTGGGTGAACATCTAGGAAACATCCAGATGGGAAAATGACTGCCGATTCCATCAGAAATGAACTGGGTGCTTTGTGGGGGACTATTGTGTTGACATTCTGGTGGCGGCATTATGCACAGTGTATCTGTGCGGGCTGTTATTTGTCGAGACTCCTGTCTTTTCCACTTTTCACATTGGGCAGTGGGAGCGTTTTGTGTGATATTCACTGGCACAGGAATGGAGCATAATGGGGACGACCCGTTGCTGTGAAGTTGGAACTGCGACTAACTAACTAACTAACTAACTGACGTGACCTCGCTATACTGTTAGACTAACGTGATGTCGCTATACTGTTAGACTGACGTGACCTCGCTATACTGTTAGACTGACGTGATCTCGCTACACTGTTAGACTGACGTGACCTCGCTATACTGTTAGACTAACGTGATGTCGCTATACTGTTAGACTGACGTGACCTCGCTATACTGTTAGACTGACGTGATCTCGCTACACTGTTAGACTGACGTGACCTCGCTACACTGTTAGACTAACGTGATGTCGCTATACTGTTAGACTGACGTGACCTCGCTATACTGTTAGACTGACGTGATCTCGCTACACTGTTAGACTGACGTGACCTCGCTACACTGTTAGACTAACGTGATGTCGCTATACTGTTAGACTAAAGTGACCTTGCTATACAGTTAGACTAACGTGACTTCGCTATACTGCTAGACCTATGTGACTTCGCTATACTGTTAGACTGACGTGACCTCGCTATACTGTTATACTGACGTGACCTCGCTATACTGTTAGATTGACGTGACCTCGCTATACTGTTAGACTGACGTGACCTCGCTACACTGTTATACTGACGTGACTTCGCTATACTGTTGTAGAAGTCGGGAGTAAGGCACACAATCCGCTCCGTTCTGAAATTCTAAATATTACAAAAAGAAACAGGGGAAGTGGGGGGGGGGGGGGGGGGTAATACAATGCAAATGTCCTCGCTAATGCGCAGGTCGCTTGTGAGGCTGCATACAAATATGTAAAATACAGCCCCGAAAATTGTTTGTGTGTGTGTGTGTGACATTCACATGCACGACATGTTTGCATTCACGTCCAGGTATGTGGAGGTTACATGTCGTGAAACAACACTTGTCTTAAAAGATATTTGCATTTACAAAACCAGAAAAACATCGTGGATTTAGACAGCTCCAGCCAAAATAAAGCAAGTTTAAATATATGCGTTCGGAAATGCAATTTATTTATTACTGCTATTGTCGCTTGAAAGACGCTTAAAAGTCTCTTAAAAGTCGACAGGGTCGACTTCATTGCACCGGGTTTTTATCCCATATGGCTGGGTCTATATCCTCAGTGCGGAAAGCGTCGCACAAAGCACGAGCTCAGTAGCTCTAGCCACGCCCACGGGAGTCTACTACTAATGTTCTTATCTCCACATAGAACATGGACTCTGTTATTCCCTGCGTCCATCGCTACGTGATCGACCTCTTCCTCTGCTTCCCTCTGGTCTGTACATCATTGCTTGTTGTGGTATACTGTTAGTTGGTAACCTATTTGCTTGGCCAAACCATTTGACTGGGAACATATTAAGCAAAATTTTTCTAAAGAGATTAAAAGATGGAACTGATAAACAACAAAGGTAAAACAAGCTTTCTTTCGGTCAAACAGATTCTGCACTACCCCAGATAGCCACACTACGCATAATAATAGAACAAAGCATTGAACTGGTCTCGCCACTCTGCATTGGATATGTAGAAATTAAAGAAAAAAGACATCACTGATAGGAAATCCCTTTGGAAATACATAAGCCATGGTGGGGCCTAACAGAAATTAATACTCTTGAAATGCAGAGTTCCTCATGCGTCAAAACTAACAGATACGTGTGAGTCTCCGTTGGCGAAGTGGTCAAACTGTCTGACTCAGGCTCCGAAGGTTGTAGGCTCGATTCCGGGCCGCGTCCATGGTTCACGAGTGCAATGTTTCGAAGACTCCCGGGGGTCGTCACTTGAGCTATGGAGTTCGCGCTTTGTGCGAAGCTTTCGGCAGGTCGCTGCTGAAAGAGACTGAGCCATGTGGGATAAAACCCGATGCAATGAAGTCGACCCTGTCCACTTTTAAGCGACTTTTAGATAATGTGAAATAAGAACAGGGGTGCGATTGGGATGCCAAATGTCAACCTTTTTTATTCTTACTCACTATTGTCTGGATTGAGAGGATAACAATAACTACCAGCACAAATAGAATTTGATAACGTTTGAATGAACAGCTCTACCATCTGGACTTCGCTTGCGAAATAGTTCTCCTTTTGCAAACGCAAAATCAGATGCGAGACAATTTAAAAAACGTTCATGGACAGTCACAACAATTAGGTCTAAAATGTTTAGGAGAAAGACAAAAAAGCTATGAATACATCCAGAAAAACAAGCTACTACATGGAATGCGATTCAAATTACCATACAATCAGGAAAGACAACGGGAGACTACTCATCATTAATTTGTATTTCCAAATTGCGCTTGCTTACATCCCCTGTAAAGTTTTTTACGAAGCGTTTTAAATCCTCGAGATCAGTTTTTCATACCCTGCTGGCTTCTAGGCTTGTAGAGGGGAAGGACCGGCCAGCAGCATAGTCCCCGTAGAGACAGTAATTTGTTCCTGGTTGGGGAAAGACGTTCCTAGACCAAGCTCACTCCGATAGATGCATGCCTGATCAGGACCCAAGGGACTCGAACCCGATTACATTGGATTAAAGCGTTAAGTCTGGACCAACGCAGCAGTTTTTGCCCATGTCTATGACGGTTTCCATTCAGGCATTGAAACATGTGCTGCGGCGATTGATCTTGAATATGTGTACAACAGAGTGCCGTTGGATATTTTAATGCTTCAGCTTCATGAACTCAAGATAAGTCCATTCCTCCTTAGTTGGATCGCCGCAGCCCTCTTCCAGCGGAAAGTAGTTTTTAAATGTGGCAGTTGGACTTTTGAACCAACAACAATATTTCCGGGCTTGCTACAGGGATCACAGTTATCTCCGGTGCTATTCAACGCCTACACTGTGAGAATCACCAGCGAGCAGATCATTGGACCGGGGAGGACATTGTCATATGCTGACAATGTGTTAGTGTATCGTCAGGGTAAGGATAGAGATAGTGTTGCTGTGGCACTACAAACAGAACTAAATAGCATAAGCACTTCGTGTGTGGAATCTGGGGAAATGGTCACCCCAATGAAGGCAGCAGTGACATGGTTCTCCTTGAATAACCATATTGTCAACACCCAACACCAACTGTTAATCTGTGTTCAGAGACCGTGGAAAGAACGCAGGCAATGAATTACCTGGAGATATGTTTTGATCGAAGCCTTGCTTTTAATGAGCACATAGACCAGGTGATAGCGAAGGCCAAGCGGGGTTTGGCTGCGATACGGGTGATGGCGGCGACAATCTGTGAGCAGCGTCATATGTCTTTTTTTTTACGAGGGCCTGGTCAATTTTTTTTTTTTTTTTTTTTTTTGAGTATGCGATGGCGATCCTGACTCTCAGCCATAAGCAGATGGAAAGGATACAGAACGAAGCTATGCGTATTATTCTTGGATATACAAGAGATACACCATGCAGGGCGATGCGCTACTTTCTTAATTATCGAACCATTTGGGACAGCATACAAATTTGCCGAGCACGTGCCTACCTCAGAATTAACGCAAACACACAACGTCCACTGCATAGTGAAATTAAGAAGGAAAAGGGCAGCAGGTTAAAAAGAGGAACGTCGTGGAAGGGTCAAACCGAAGACATTCTTCAACAGGTGTGTTCACTTGAGGACTTAGAACCTGGCGAGGAGTGGGTGCAAGTGCCAACATATTTCTGTGCGTGACGACTTCCTGTTGTGAGGACAGATTCCAGCTTGCCCCTTCTCATGACAAGTCCACAGAATGTGCAGTCTCTTCATTTGATACAAGTAACCAGTTTGTCTTTCTGAGTTAATTTCTTGTAAGATATCTTCACTGTGCTCTCTATCCGCCAACGATGCTCTCATAATTTTTCTTTAAAACCGCATCTCCACAGCTTCCACATAGTTCATCAATAGTCTGTTAATTGTCCATGACTCGCTTCACCACAACAGGATTAGCGTTTGATAGCTCTCAAAAACGCTTCACTAGATATAACAGTAAACAGTTAAATATCCCCGTACACACCACTAGATGTCGTTGGTGTATGTGGATAGTCCTCTATTTTTAGACCGGTCTGCACTCGGTGGGTGGTGCTGCACTCGGTGGGTGGTGCTGCACTCGATGGGTGGTGCTACACTCGGTGGATGGTGCTGCACTCGATGGGTGGTGCTACACTCGGTGGGTGGTGCTACACTCGGTGGGCGGTGTTACACTCGGTGGGTGGTGCTACACTCGATGGGTGGTGCTACACTCGGTGGGTGGTGCTACACTCGGTGGGTGGTGCTACACTCGGTGGGCGGTGTTACACTCGGTGGGTGGTGCTACACTCGGTGGGTGGTGCTGAACTCGGTGGGTGGTGCTGAACTCGGTGGGTGGTGCTACACTCGGTGGGTGGTGCTGCACTCGGTGGGTGGTGCTACACTCGGTCGGTGGTGCTACACTCGGTGGGTGGTGCTGAACTCGGTGGGTGGTGCTGAACTCGGTGGGTGGTGCTGCACTCGGTGGGTGGTGCTACACTCGGTGGGTGGTGCTGAACTCGGTGGGTGGTGCTGAACTCGGTGGGTGGTGCTGCACTCGGTGGGTGGTGCTACACTCGGTGGGTGGTGCTACACTCGGTGGGTGGTGCTACACTCGGTGGGTGGTGCTGCACTCGATGGGTGGTGCTACACTCGGTGGGTGGTGCTGCACTCGATGGGTGGTGCTACACTCGGTGGGTGGTGCTACACTCGGTGGGCGGTGTTACACTCGGTGGGTGGTGCTACACTCGATGGGTGGTGCTACACTCGGTGGGTGGTGCTACACTCGGTGGGTGGTGCTACACTCGGTGGGCGGTGTTACACTCGGTGGGTGGTGCTACACTCGGTGGGTGGTGCTGAACTCGGTGGGTGGTGCTGAACTCGGTGGGTGGTGCTACACTCGGTGGGTGGTGCTGAACTCGGTGGGTGGTGCTGAACTCGGTGGGTGGTGCTACACTCGGTGGGTGGTGCTGCACTCGGTGGGTGGTGCTGAACTCGGTGGGTGGTGCTGCACTCGGTGGGCGGTGTTACACTCGGTGGGTGGTGCTACACTCGGTGGGTGGTGCTACACTCGGTGGGTGGTGCTACACTCGGTGGGTGGTGCTGCACTCGGTGGGTGGTGCTACACTCGGTGGGTGGTGCTGCACTCGGTGGGTGGTGCTGCACTCGGTGGGTGGTGCTACACTCGGTGGGTGGTGCTACACTCGGTGGGTGGTGCTACACTCGGTGGGTGGTGCTACACTCGGTGGGTGGTGCTACACTCGGTGGGCGTTGCTACACTCGGTGGGCGGTGCTACACTCGGTGGGCGGTGCTACACTCGGTGGGCGTTGCTACACTCGGTGGGTGGTGCTACACTCGGTGGGCGTTGCTACACTCGGTGGGTGGTGCTACACTCGGTGGGTGGTGCTACACTCGGTGGGCGTTGCTACACTCGGTGGGTGGTGCTACACTCGGTGGGTGGTGCTACACTCGGTGGGTGGTGCTACACTCGGTGGGTGGTGCTACACTCGGTGGGCGGTGTTACACTCGGTGGGTGGTGCTACACTCGGTGGGTGGTGCTACACTCGGTGGGCGGTGTTACACTCGGTGGGCGGTGCTGTCAACATCACACTAGCCGCCTCCACCTCTCATGTCATGTTCTGGTACCCACTTACAGAGGAGACAACCTTGATGCTTAGGTTAATATAAACAAAACTTTCCCGCCTCGAAAAGGGTTCGAACACACGACAAACGGATCGGCAGACACATGTGCTAACCATTGACTCTACTCTCACCATGTATGGTTGCAATAAATGTTAGTTACGATGTTCTTGTACATGACGTTGTAATCAGCCCCAACATTAATTGTTTGCTTGTGATTGCTAGACAATTTTTACCTTTGGAGTTTGCCAGTACTTTCTGAATGGCAGACGCTCACACCATAGAAAAAAAAAGAACACACACACACACACAAGCGATCTGCTTCCAAATGGCTTTGGAATCGTCGACCCGGTATGTCGAGATTTGTGAAATTGCGTTCATAAACCCCTAAACTACAGAGGCTGGCTATGATGTCAATACAATTGTGACAACCATCGAATAGCTAACGATCAGTGAAATCGCGGAGAGACAATCTTCGCCGATCCCTAACGTAGTTGAAGAATTATTACACAGACATGTCCATTGTTGCGGAACTCTTGACGCCTCTAAGACAGCACATAAAACAAATTCTCAAGTCAGGATTTGCTCTCAGAGAAGGAAGTACAGATCAGAGGACACAGTAGAGGACCAAAAGATTGGAAGCTTTAGTTACCAAAACCGGGATTCAGAATTGTCTTCTCTAAATGACGACCTCGCCTCACTGTAGAAACTACATTGGTTCACGGCTGACGGCCCAGGCAATTCCAGCAATGATGGAGGAATTCGTGAAAGGTCTCGGCCGAGTGTACGACTTCCTGTTGGCGGACAAGAACGCAGTAAAGTACACACGTGAAACAACGATGAGCAATCAGCGTGCCATCGATAAAAGCAGACTAATAGGAACATTCCAGATCTGGTGTCTCCAACTCATGTCAAAACTTCTATTGCCTCTGCTAATTTATCATATAAGCACGAGTTCGGTAGAGGCGGTAGAGAGCAAGAAAGGCCACAAGGACACGGCTTTGGAGAGCCATCAGGTCTGTTAGACGCAGCGTTGTACTGCAAAAAAAAAAAAAAACAACCTCATCCTTCTGTTCAAGTCCGTCATAGAGGAATACAAAGTCGGAACATCCAGACTCACGATTTATGCTGCGCGAGCCTCCAGATGAAACAGACAGCAGCTCACAACCCGCGCTCAAAACGGGAAGGAAGTATAAGTCGAATCTGCCCAAGCTTCACTAAAACTGACGAGACATGGTGGTTCAGAAGATTCGTGAAGGAGATGACGAAATAAGAGTACAAAAGGCTGCCCGTCAATCGCAGCAGGGCCAGCGGGTATCGTGAGAAGGAGCAATGCACAGGTTCCTGACATGGAACGATATCTGGCACATGACACAGCTGCATCTAAGTTTGGTCGTCCGATCACTTTACGATGACCTACCATCAGCTGCAAACTTGGTCAAGTGGGATACATCCACCATCCACCGACCCGTCATGTCCTCTCTATAAAGTAAAGAACCAGATACTAGAACATGTGATGGCTGTATTCAAAGTAGCCCTTTGCCAAGGCCGTTTCACATAGCGTCACAATAAAGTACTCACTGAGCTGGCAGCCACAGTGGATGAAGAAAGGAGACGGGCGAATAGAGGGGCCCTGCAGATTGACCACGTCCAAGCTTGGGCAGCAACATAGAGACAAGGAAGACTGTGCTGCCGACTTACCGGCCATCCTCAATGTCGCTGACCACTGGCAGCTGGCTGTTGACCTGAAATGTCATGGTGGTTACTGTCACCGTCCTAGATATCTAGGGGAATGAAACTCGGGCTCATACAGGCAACAAACTCCGTTCAGATACAATCTAACATCATTTATTTATATTATGTTACAGTAAGCTGGCGAAGAGAGTTTTCGCAAGCCAGCAACCTGCAAGTTGCGTATCACAGGAGTTTACAATAAACATGATTATTACATCAACTCTATCAGCTATCTAACATATGCATAAGACCCCTAAATACACTTGGGTATTAAGCTATCAAGTCCCCCTTAAGATAAGCCCTGTTGCTTCCTCGATGTCCAGTCCGTGTCTGCCTTTTCACACGTGTCGCAATCCGACACGGGTGGTAACTCTCTCCGAGTTTCTCGTGGACCCCGCAATCGGCGGGCTCCATCGGTGTCCACGGGGCTGTGGACACACTGACCGGTCCTTCGAGAAGGCTCTGGATTATTCGAGCCTTCGAGTGACTCGGTTCTTTCCCTTTAGCTGGAGTTCTATCCCTTCTCCACTCTCTATTAATTTTATGTTGATACCGCCCTTATGTGAGACTGTGACAGGAGTCCCCCCTCCCCCCCCCCCTTTGATGGGTTATTATATGGTAATTAGTTTTGTACTAATTCTGTCACAGGATCACATGAAGTCGGTATTTGTAGTTTGGTGGATAGTAACTTGGCAACCTATATATCTGCATCAACAACTCATGTATTCTCCCATACAGCACTTCAAGATTATTGCTGAAGAGGTCTCTCTCTTCTATGTTCTTAAACATGCTTATCTGACCGAAGTTCCGTGACGTTTCCAGTTGTTTTTACAACCGCGCCCTTCTCAAGTATCCATATGATACCAAGATATAAAACTCTGTGTAAGAGAGTTTTAACAAGACAAATGTCTTGGCTTATTTAAGTACACTTGCAAATCTTGTCCTGCATGTGTATTTCGATACATTTTTACTTCCGTATGTTGTATATTGCTGAATATATAGTTATACTGTTGTTTTATCCCATCTGACTATGTATGTTCTTGTTGGCTTGTTAGTGTATTGACTGATATGTTGCTGTTTATAATAAACTGACTGTGTTTTAATTGTTAGTGTTCAGTTTTGAGTTTGTATAAAGTGTGTGCTCACTGTGTGGTTTACTTCCAAGCGTCACGAGTTGGGATATCCTTTGTTATGAATTACCCAATATGTGTAATGCATGATCAGGGCATTCCAAACAGTGGCGCTTAGATGTAGTGTATTCAGTACTAAACATGTATCAACAATTGAGACAGGTAATACATTTTTACATGAAAGACGCAGACAAATTAAAATAAATACGTTTTGCGTACAATTTGTCCGCTCAGTATATCGCTTTCTTATTTAATTCATTCGCTCTGTCATTCGTACATCTTTCATCCAAAATAGTATTTTGTTAAAATATACAAATAAAGTTGAGGTAAGTCTTACTGCCCTTAGAAAAAACGGATTAGGCGATATGTTCCCTTTATGGTAACAAGTACTTTTTGTACTTGTAATCAAAAAATGGTTTATAACTTAAATAGAAAAATTGTATAGGAAGAATATTTCACCTATGAGTGAAAATGTCTGTAATATATTATGGTAGAAAATATACAAGTTACGTGTTGACATATTTTATATATATAATCAAATACAAGTGTAATACATATTAACTAATAGTAAATTAATTAACTCCAACGACGATGTGTGTGTTGTCCTCCTGTTGTCCGTGTGTCGTGCCACCAATGTTAACAGTTCATATAGCTGTCTCTTGTATGTTGTAATAGACGTAGTTCTATTCCGGTTGTTTGCGAAGTTTCTTTGCAATAGCGAGTATGCAGAGTTCTTAATCTTTACACGATGACTGTCAGTTCACTGGTTGAAATCACTTCACAGATATTATATATCGCTCGGATTGTTTTTAAAGCATTGGCCATTGGTAATATGGCTTAATACAATATAGGGTTCTCAAAGTTTCATGTTCGTGAATGTTATAAGTAGATTATTCACTTGGGCGTTGATATTTCTGAATGAAAGTTCTATAGTAGGTGTAGAGGTACACTGTTCTATGCAACAGACTAAAATATCACAGCTTATTATATGGCGATTAATTAATGTGCATAGTGTTAGTCTGCTGGTGGATTAGTTTGCCGTGATAATAGGTCAGCAATAATATTATCAGTACCCTTGATGTGGCGGATTTCAAAGTCGAAATCCTGAAGTAGAAGACACCATCTTGCCAATCGATGATTCTTTGGAGCACCTTGTTTAAGTACCAGCAGTGGCGAATTATCGGTTAAAACAATAAAATGGGAGCCTAAGAGGAACTTAGATAAACGACGCATACAAAAAAGTAGACTTAATGCTTCCAACTCAACTGTGGAATACCGGATTTCTGCCTTTTTAAGCTTGCGGCTGACATAGAGTATTTGATGTCTCACGCCTTGATATTCCTGCATCAGGCATCCTCCAATTGCGATAGCACTCGAATCTGTGGTCAGAATAAAAGGTATATCTATGTTTGGTAATCTTAATACGGGTGGGTTAGAAAAAAATTGATTTCAATTTGCACACTACATCCTCTAAGCGGATACTCTTACAAAATTTTTCTGGATGATCTTTTGTCAACAGATTAGAAAAAACTGATGTGAGTTCCTCCCAGTTTGGTATAAACTTGGCATAATAGTTTATGAGACCTAACAGGCTTCTGACCTGTTTCTTTGTAGTTGGAACTTGTAGGTTCAGAATTTTTGATACGATTCTATCATCTGTCAATAGTTTGCCTTCGGAAATCCTATGACCTAAGAAGTCTATCTGTTTATAGCCTATTTCAACCTTGGAAGGTTTGATAGTAAGTCCAAAAAGAAAGATGTGGTTAAAGACTTGTTGGAGTGTAAGTAAGTGAGAAGTCATGTCTAAGAATGGACACATATATCATCAATATATGATTGCACGTCCTTGATGCCGTGCAATAACAGTCTAGTTAACCTGACAAATGTGGCGGGAGCGTTCTTTAAACCAAACGGAAGATATCTCCATTCGTATAGCCCAAGCGGTGTAGAGAATGCTGTTATATGCCTTGAAGAGGGAGATAGTGGTACTTGCCAGTAACCTTTTGCTAAATCAAGTTTAGAAAAGATGGATGATTGAGACATATTCAAAATGAGGTCTTCACAGCTGTACATTGGCTCAGCATCTGTCGTGGTTATAGTATTTAATTTCCTGTAATCTATGCATAAACGAATGGTTTGGTCCTTCTTTTTCACCAGAACAATTGGCGAAGAGTACTGGGACACAGATTTCTGTATTATTTTATTTTTTTCTAAGTCTAAAATTTCTTTATCCAAATTTGCCCTATAATGTAAAGGAATTGAATATGGTCTATATTTGATAGGTCTTAGATCTGTCAAAACAATTGAATGTGTTATTTTGTCAGTCTGTCCAGGTTTGTTTGAGAAGATAGTTTTATAGTCGTTAAGAAGAGACAAAATGTCTTGTCGCTGCTGTTGTGTCTAAGTGTCAGAGATTTGTATGTCCTTCATCGTACTGTCGTCGTTCATGATTGGTACTGGAATTTCCGTATTGTCTACGTCCGTCTGATTTATTACTGACGCTACTGTTTGTAAATTGTCTTCAATGTCATTGTCGTCGTCGTCCAGACTAATAGTTGCTAATGTGTCGTTAAATTGGTCGTACTTGTCGTTATCCCATATTGTCGGTACTGTGAATATGTTTTCGTCGTCTTCGTTGTCACAAGAATGAGTCGTTAATGATGATTCGTTTAGATCTTCGTTTGTCGAGGTTTTATTCAGTCGGGTAGTTGTCATTTCGTTTCTGTTGTCATTCTTGTCAGTTTGGTTATTGTCATCTGTTATCTGCGTCTGCTTGTTCATGTCACTGTCATTTCTAGAATAGTACGGTTTTAACATATTTACATGGAATATTTTCAACTTGCCATTCAAAGAAATTTCGTAGTCAACTTCCGAAATCCTTCTTACAACTTTAAATGGTCCCTGCCAAGAGGTTGATAGTAAATCTCTCTTGTCAGGTAGTAATAGTAAAATATCTTGATTTGGTTGTAATACAATCGTTTTTGCCCCTTTGTTGGCGTACTGCCTGTACCTAAAACCTTTCTCCTGTAATGATGTTCTGGCCAGTATACAGGATCTAATGATTTTGTCTCTGGTGTCAGTGACCAAATCATAGGTGGAAACTGGTAATTGGGTGTTTACGGGTTGTGATATCATATCTTTGTACATAGCGAGAGGTCCTCTTGGGTTCGCTCCATATATCAATTCAAACGGAGAAAACCCCGTGCTTGACTGTGGGACTTCTCTGTATGCGAACAGCACCGTTGGGAGAAGTATATCCCAATCGGCTGGATTTTCAGCTGTCACTTTGGATAACATATGTTTTAGGTCCCCATTTAATTTTTCGCAAATTCCATTTGCGGCCGGTCGATCAATCCATCCATCATCCATCATGTGCCATGCCGGTAAGCGTGGGCGGTCATGTTCTGCCATCTCACTCGATCACCAGAGTCGTGGATCAGCTCCGTGTTTCTGTCTAGACCATGCCACAAGGCCAAGCCATCCATGTACTTGCTTCTAGGTCTTCCCCTTGGTCTGTTCCCCTCGATCTTACCAGTTGTCACCAAATTCTCCAATCCATTTCTTCTCATAACATGTCCAAAAAATTTTGACTGTCTACGTCTAATTTCTCTAATCAATTTACGATCTTCATTTGTTTCTTGAAGGACTTGTTCATTGGTCTTTCTGGCTGTCCATGGTATTCTTTGCATTTTCCTCAGAAACCACATCTCTACAGCCATCAGATGTTTCTCAGCCTGACTGCTCATTGTCCACGCTTCACATCCATACAAAAGTACAGGTTCAATGTAGCATCTCAACACTCTTTTTCTCGTTTCAATTGACATCTTTTTATTGGGCAATATGTTTTTCATCTTGCTAAAGGCTACTTTTGCCATGGCGATTCTTGTTCTAATCTCTTCAAGGCATCTCCCATCAGATGTTATTACTGTTCCGAGATAATTGTACCTGCACACTTGTTGAAGAATATTCCCATTTACTTGTATATTACATTGTGGTATTTCGTCCTTCCTAGTGACGACCATAATCTGTGTCTTTTTACAATTTAATTCTAACCCTAGTTGTTCACTGTGTGTAACAATCGCATCTACTAAATTTTGCAGGTCCTGTTCATTGTATGCAATCAAGACTGTATCATCTGCATATCTAATGTTATTGATGCATCGTCCCCGAATGTTGATTCCTTCCATATCCTTCCATTCCGGCCGGTCGATAGGGACTTGTAAAACATTTTTTTATGCCTAGTAACTTAGTTACCGATTGGGTGGCATTAGATATGAATTGCGTTCCTCTATCCGATATTATCTTCTCCGGAAAGCCAAAACGGGAGAATATCTGTAATAATACGTCCGTCACATCCTTAGAGGAGATAGATTTTAATGGAATCATTTCTGCCCACCTTGAACACAGATCAACGAGTGTAAAAATGTATCTATTTCCTTTGTTTGAGATGTGGTTCAAAGGACCCACTAAATCAACCGCCACGATTTGAAATGGTCTCGAGGCAGTTGTGGTTGATTGAATTTCTGCCGTAGGGTTTTTACCTTTCTTAATTAGTTTTTGGCAGATATCACATGATTTACAATAGGTTTTTATGTCTTGGCAAAATTTAGCCCAATAAAATTGGCTCAGGACTCTGGCCCTGGTTTTTTCATAACCCATATGACCTCCGAAAGGTGAGTCATGGGCTATCTGAAGTACTTTATCGCGATGTAACTGAGGTAGAATCATTTGTTGTATCGTGGTTTGATCTCTGGTATATAGCCTCGTTAAAATATTGTTATTTAATTTGAATGTCCAAGAAGCGTTTTTCGTCAATTTTGGCTTCAATCCTACTAGTCGAAAGTATTGCGAAAGGGTTGGATCTGCTTTTTGTTCTTTGATAAACTTGGTGGTGGTAATATTGGGTGCAATGATTTGCAGCGATTCGTGAAGTTGGTCGTTGTGGGTTTTGTGTGTCATTTGTCTTGTCACTATATTAGCGTATTGTGTATGTTGTTGCACATTTACAGGCTCAATATTTTGTGGATCGATGGCGTCCTCAGTTCGAGGTATTGATTTGATGGTGTCATTGAAAGATTCGACCGCCCCTGTGTCCTGCACCTCTGTGAATTCGTTTCGAATTCCGTCATCGGTTGTCTCCCTTGTGCTTTTGGCAGTTTGAGACATGCAAGCGTGTTTTTTAATTTTGGAATCGCTGTTCAGTGTTTTGATACAGTTTTTCTGTTCCCATTCTCTGATTTCTTCTTCAGGGCAGGATCTTATGTTAGGAAGATTCCTAAGGATAATTTCAGCGGCCGAATTTTCTAGTACTGCGCATAGCACTTGTCCTGATATAAAAGGTGTCCGAATTTCGGCAAGTGCTAGGGGGTATCTTTCGATGGTGCCTGCGAATGTGCGACACGTTACGTATTTGTCTGTGTAGTCTTTGTCATTAACTAATGTTCTTTTAATTCCACAAAGTGTCGCCCCGCTATCTCGTATTAGTGTACATTGTTTGTTATTAACAAAACCTGTCGCAAAATTTAACTTGCCTGTTTATGTTAAGGCTGCGTTGGGCATTTCGTTAGACAATGGGATTGTGTGGCCGCATAACAAAGTGGTATCAAGCTGAAATTTTCTGCAGGTGTTACATGTGTTATCAGTGATGGTGTTAATGATTTCTACCGCATTACCTAACTCACTCGCACTTTCATTCTGGATGTCGCATTCGTTCTGTTGTTCAGTTTCTTCATCTGAAGATGTATCTATTAATGCGGCATTGGCCTGCTTCATCATCTTTCGCCCTTCACAACGTCCTGAGAAATGCCCATAACTCGCGCAAAAATAACATTTAACTGCTCTCTGATATGCGTTCCTTTTGTTCTTTTGTTTTTCCGCTATCATTTGGAGATTGATGTGGATAATTCGGTGATTTGTCACACATCGCGTACTGTTCGTGTGTCAGATTACAATACTGACACAGGACTGGTTTTGTGAACTTAGAGCGTTGTTTGAACCTGTTTTCATTTGGTTTTGAATATTTGGTGTTTGTAACCGCTGCTGTTTCATTTTGGCTCATATTAAACTGAAAAATATCGCGATTAGCTGTGAAATATGCGCTCCCCTTATTTTCTATTTCTTGGATAGTTTTACAATCCATTTGCCTTAAAAATTTAGAAAAAGGGGTTGGTATTGTGCTAATAATTTTATCAATTATAATTAGCTCCTTTGGTTTATCATGGCTGTTATTTGTTTTTGCTGAGGTTATCCATTTTGTACAAATATCTTGAACTGTAGACACGTAGTCTATGAAAGTTTGGTTAGGTGATGGGGCTAATTTGGGAACTGTAGTTGATAGCCTGTTGTGTCTAGTGATAAATGTTGGAGTATTCTTTGTTTTAAATAGTCGTAATCTTTCCTCATATCTAGTGGAACTGTCTCTATCACTTTTAAGGGCTCTAATGCTAAATTTCTCATCAGAATAAATGACCAGTCGACTTTTGCGACGTTATGGTAAGTCATCAAACACTCGAAGTTCTCTAAGTATGCGCTTATTGAATCTCCTGAACAAAAGGGTTTGACTAAGCCTTTATATTTGTTGTATTTTTGCTCCTCTTCCTTACTTCTACTTTTGTTTACTGAAATTTCTAAGTTGGAGTCAATTTCCATTTGTTTCAGTTTTATCTGTGTTTCTGCGTTTAATTGGGCTTGCTTGGTCGCAGCTTCGAGCTCCATTTGCATCTTCTTCTCTTGAGCCTGCAGTTGCATTTTCTTTTCTTCAGCTTCCATTTGCATCTTTCTCTCTTCTCTTTCCGCTTGCATCTTTTTCTCTTCTCTTTCCGCTTGCATCTTTTTCTCTTCTCTTTCTGCTTGCATCTTTTTCTCTTCTCTTTCCGTTGCTCTGTCTTTTCGTGCAATATTTTCTGAATGCGTCTTTTGTGCCCATTCTGAAAGTTTTTCGTCAGTATATCCTAACCTAATCCCTAATCCAATGCACTGTTCTAATGTTGACATCTTGTATTTTAGTCATTGTTCACTTTATTGAAATTAAATCCCTTTGAAATTAGTCTGGCTGTACACACTTGGTTATCCCCCTTAATGTTTACATTCAAATTTGCACGAGCAGGTTCACTTGGTTATGAGATTAGCATATATATAAAAATTAATACAAAGAAAAATGTTACATCAATGAATCATGAATGAGTATCGCTTAGGGATCTAATGAGCATGAAATGGGACTCATCTTATTTTTCCTGGTTTCTCGACTGTAGTCTTGTTTGGTTCTCCTGTTTTATCGCCACTGCTGGAGGACAGGTTACATACACACGATATTTCGCGGAACAATCTGATGTTGGAATAAAAAAAAATTAGTAACTGTCACTGTAATTGTCCAGTCATGTTAATGTCAAATTTCATGAACATCATCATTATTTCAATTATTTTTGTAGAGGGACTACAATAGCTCATTCACAGATGATACGATGATAGCTGCAAAGTTCTAGACTTTGTCATGTATGAAAGTTGATATATTTTACTTGGCAAAACCAAGAGCTCTCTGGAAAGTAAAGCTTGTGATTGCCAAAACCGGCATTAGCCCCCAAATAGCCTGTCACCGTCCTAGATATCTAGGGGAATGAAACTCGGGCTCATACAGGCAACTAACTCCGTTCAGATACAATCTAACATCATTTATTTATATTTGTTACAGTAAGCTGGCGAAGAGAGTTTTCGCAAGCCAGCAACCTGCAAGTTGCGTATCACAGGAGTTTACAATAAACATGATTATTACAACAACTCTATCAGCTATCTAACATATGCATAAGACCCCTAAATACACTTGGGTTTTAAGCTATCAAGTCCCCCTTAAGATAAGCCCTGTTGCTTCCTCGATGTCCAGTCCGTGTCTGCCTTTTCACACGTGTCGCAATCCGACACGGGTGGTAACTCTCTCCGAGTTTCTCGTGGACCCCGCAATCGGCGGGCTCCATCGGTGTCCACGGGGCTGTGGACACACTGACCGGTCCTTCGAGAAGGCTCTGGATTATTCGAGCCTTCGAGTGACTCGGTTCTTTCCCTTTAGCTGGAGTTCTATCCCTTCTCCACTCTCTATTAATTTTATGTTGATACCGCCCTTATGTGAGACTATGACAGTTACCCGGCATTCCTCGTCCAATCAGCAGTTAACGCTGATCGAGCTGTCCCAAACGAATCAAGAAGCAGTACAAGTACAAGATGGAGAAGTACAGTGACATGGTCGCAAGTCTGAGGCAGGAAGGATACACCGTCAGGCTATTCGCCGTGGAGCTAGACGCAAGAGCTCTATTCTCCCACTTTGTGTACGACGTGCTTAAGCAGTTAAGAAGGAAAGGACAAGTGAGAACTCGAGCATAGAAGCAAGTGGGCAAGGCAGCCGAAAAGGCCTCATTCTGGCTTGGGAACAATGGGCATTTTGAGTGAGACAAGTCACTGCAGTAATGTGGTTCTGCAAGTCAAGTATGTCTAAAGTCTAACTAGCATGGAAGCGAACAATCTCTCATCTTAGATCTAGAACTGTTACCGTCTCGTGTCGACTCTGTAACCATCTCTCCAAATCTGTGTGGTGCACTTGAAAATGATACACTGCAATGTAGTCGAAACACCGCTTTGTAGCAGCCATCTAAATCAAGGAATATCGACAGAAGTCTAACCTCCAACAAGATTGCTAATGGTTTCAGACGTCTTGAGGAAATACATTCCGCAGCAAAGACGAGGTGATGGTTGATGAGCTGAAATCCAAAACCAAATAGTCCAAAGAAAGAGCTGGCTTCCTAAGGATGAGCAGGAGTGCAGCTCCATGGGTCATGAACGGGATATGAAGATGGCAACATGGCGGCAATAATGTCTAGTGATGCATAGCGAACTTTCGACGTAGGGGCGATGACAGAGGGGGACGACCAAGGAAGAAGCTGGCTTTTCACGGCCTAAGGTGTTAGAACATGAGTGAGGGCAAGAAGCACCGGGTGAACAATGTTCTCCTGCCCGGGGGATGGATGGCTTGTGAGCAGGCACAACGCTCATTCGTGGGACAAGTGAAAAAACGACTCAAATGTCTCGAAGCAGGGTACGAACGCAAGGCAGGAGGAAGACACCCGGAGTTATGACCCGGGTGGTCCCTCCGCCAGAGAGTTTGAGGAAGGTAAAGGCTGAAAGATTCTGGAAAGGGGAAATAACGTCTGACAGTCAGAAGGCTCCTGTCGTGCTTGCTCCAGGGCGGAGGTATTATCTAGTGCAGTGTTTCCCAACGTGGGGCCCACGCCCCACAGGGGGGCAATTTGACTGTTAAGGGGGGCAATTCGAAAATGGAAGAAATCGGCTGAATATAACAAAACGGGGAGACTTGAGACTGAAGTTAACTAAATTGGAACCCGACATAAGATCTCTTTGCAGCAAGCATCAAGCGCAAGGATCTCATTAAATTTAAATAATAAATAATTACTAATAATTAAAATAATATAGAAAAATCTTTCATTAAAATTATTTTGTACTTGAATTTCAGTTCTCCATTATATGTTTTGAAAATTTACTTACTGTGTTTGCTCAATAATTACCTAGTGATTTCTTCCTAAAACTTATCATTCAAGTTTCTTTAGTGAACATTTCAATTTTTGAATATTAAAAATAATGTATATGTTGAGGGGGGGGGGGCGGCATGGGGCGGCATGGGGCGGGGGATGGGGGCAATATGAATTTTAGAAAGGCTTAAGTGGGGCATGGTACAAAAAAGGTTGGGAAACACTGATCTAGTGTGATAATACACTATCCCAATTGGAAAAACAAAGGCAGCAAACAAGACTGCAAACAATACAGAGGCGTTTCCCTTTTGAGTCACACTGGGAAAATATTTTGCAAAATCCTTGAGAACAGATTACCAACTACCATAGAACCCCAGCTAAGCGAAACACAACTTGGATTTAGGAAAATCAAATATGTACTGATTCCATTTTTGCCCTTAGACAACATATAGAAAAATCAATCGAATTCAATGAATCACTCTACTTAGCCTTTGTCGACCAAGAAAAGGCACTTGATAGAGTAGATAGAAACAAGCTGTGGGAAATCCTTAAACAATACGGAGTGTGTACACATCTAAACAATCTATATAGAAGCTTATACAACAACAGTGAATACATAGTGAGAGCAACTGGAGGACACTCAGAACCCTTCACCATAAGATACGGAGTACGACAAGGTTGTGTCCTGTCCCCTCTCTTGTTCATAACCTATATAGACAATATATGTAAAGAAACCAGCCAAACAGAGACAGCAAGAATACCGCTTGACGAGAACACAGAAGAACCGCATGCAAATTACACCATTAGAGAACTCCTGTTTGCGGACGACCAAGCACTAATAGCAAAATCAGAAGCTGAATTACAAGACCACATGAATAGTCTAAACCAGAGGTTCCCAAACCACGGCCCGCGGGCCACTTGTGGCCCGCCAGCTATCAGAAAGTGGCACGCGAGGCCTCGTTATTTAATATAATATATTTTAATAATTTCAAAAATGCACCATAAGCGTCCCGTCAGCGTGCGATAATTTACTCTGCTCGTGGTTGTTATGCTCAGATATTATTGATTGCGCTTGTTCAGTTCACAACGAAACGTTGTGAAGTTCCCATATGCCAGCCTTGTCGACCAATCAGAGTGCGCAAGGCGCAAAGTTGTCGTCTGTTACAACTGTTTAGCAGAGTCGGTAGTATTGTGTTGAAATTAGATTTTTTTTTTTTTTAAATAAAAATTCACCGTTAAAGCCGATAAACATGTGTATGAAATATCTAAAATAAAACAATGGTAAAAAGCGAAAATGTGAAGACATTGCTTGTCGTGAATTCAACGACGATTGGACGGATAAATTTATGTTTATGCCTAGCCGTAGTGGTAAACCAGTTTGCTTAATTTGCGGATTTTGTAAATTTTACATTTTTATTTATTGGCAATGGCTGAATCCACTGACATTTCTAACACAGATCAGGTCGAAGTTGTTGTTGTTCCAGCAATAAACAATAATTTTAAAGTCATTGAAGAACCTCTAAGACTTGAATCAATGCATGCAACTACCAAAAGGTGAAACTCTGAAGTTGTATGCAGAGAACAACATCATAGAATGGACCAAATTGGACAGTGTATGCACCGACGGTGCTCCGGCATTAACGGGTAACAAGTCTGGATTTCTAGCATTATTGGGACAGTTACTTGGCCGCACTATATTAAAATATCATTGTATCATTCACCAAAAAGCTTTGTGTGGAAAGACATTAAATTTGAAATATGTCATCGATGTTCTTCTGAGATGTGTGAACAAAATTCGAAGTAAGCCGCTGAACAGGCATGAGTTCAGACAGTTTCTATAAGGCCTGAACTAGGAAGACGGTGAGCTACTTTTACACTGTGATGTGGATGGTTATCTAAAGGGACAGTTCTGTCACATTTCTAGGCACTGAAAAATAGTGTCTATCTGTTTCTGTCTGAAATAAATGAATTGTCTACAGAACGGGAATGTCTGCTGAACGATGGCTGGCATAATGACATGGCATTTTTGGTGGACATCACGTCTCATTTAAACTCTTTAAATGCGAGGATTCTGGGGAAAAAACAGACTATTCACAAATGTGTGCGATGACATTTCTACATTTAAAATGAGACTACGACTGTTTATTGGACAGCTAGCTGACTGAAGGGACTGTAGAGGCGTTTCCAACTCTGAAGACGCTTATAGCAGAAAAGAAATATGACTTGTTACAGCACAAAGTAAATGTTGAAAGTCTTCTGGATATCTTTGAGTCGAAATTTCAAGAGTTTACAATAGAGGAGGATAATGTTGCCCTCTTCATAAATCCGTTTGTATTTCCTGATGCCAAGCTCCGTCAATTACAGCAAAACCTTCAGCACGAAGTAATTGATTTGAAATGTAATTCTGCACTGAGATACACACTTCTGGAGCTGCCTGCTTCACCTTCAGCTGATCACATGATTTCATTCTGGCGACTATTGCCTGTCGAACAATTTGAACACTTGCGTTCATTCGCCCAGAGATACATTTGTCGTTTTGGTTCGAGTTACATATGCGAACAGTCATTTTCCGCAATGACTTATAAAAAACAAGCAACGTCCCAGACTCACCGGCAGTAACCTAGCTGCGGAGAAGCAAATGGATCACCATGGTCTGGCAAGAATGAGACAGTGAGGTGTGACGAGGGTATCTGGCCGACGCTCGATGCTCAGAGGAAAGTCGATACGGACATATAATCAGATTGCTACTGGAACTATTAGTGTTGGAACTCTTCGCTGGCTGCTGAGGATGGGGACGGAGCGCTTATGGGAATGCCCCGAATCCTGTGATGTCGGTTCCTAAATCAATCAATCAATCAATCAATCAATCAATCAACCAATCAACCTAGCTGCGCTTATGACTTTGGGCACGACAGATGTGTGCCCAGACATTGATAAACTGGCATCTGAACTGAAGTAACTGGTTATGAATAACAGTTACAATTGTACATTAATTACATTAATAGCGATTTTCTAAACTGATTAAAAATTTATTGTTAAATTAACTTTTGATTTAAAACCCAAAAATGACTGTAGTGTAGTATTGACACTGGCTGCCTTTAAAGTTTTAGAATTATGTTGAAGAAAGTTAAGAAAGGTAAGAATGATATTGCAAGACTTTTATAAATTTATGACGTTGTGGTTCGCTTAACTACCGAAAATTGTAGATATGGCCCTCTGCTTGAAAAGCTTGGGAACCAGTGGTCTAAACGAAATGTGTCTTTCACGCTCTGTGTGTGTTTTATCTGCAATCATTTTCTCCTTTGTCTTTATTCTATTTCTGATAGTTGCCCTCCATGCAATACGTTGAGCGGTACTTGCTTCCAATGTGCATTATAAATGCCTGTATAAATCATGTCCCGTTTACACACATCTTTGTATCGTAGTAG